>KQ987264.1:162967-191615 GCA_001598015.1 Dorcoceras hygrometricum
AAGGGTTCATCATAGTCAACACCTTGCCTTTGAGTGTAACCTTTCGCGACCAGTCGTGCCTTGTAGGTCATTACCTTACCATCAGGCCCAAGTTTCCTCTTGTATACCCATTTGCACCTAATAGGAACGATTCCTTCGGGAGGGTTAACAAGAGTCCAAACTTGGTTAGCATGCATTGAGTCAAACTAAGACTGCATTGCTTCAAGCCACAAATTAGAATCAGCATCGGAAATTGCCTCCTTGAAAGTTCTTGGATCAGATCCAACAACTTGATCACCTTGATCATCTTCAAGGAGAAAACCATATATCTCAGGAGCCCTAGGAACCCTTTCGGATCTCCTAGGTGCGACCATTTCTGGTACTGGCTCTGGAGGTGCGGGAGACTCACTTGGTACTTCGATTGGATCTCAAACCTCTTCGAGTTCTACTATTTTGCCTTTTCTATCAAGTAGAAATTTCCTTTCCATAAAGGTGGCATTCCTAGAAACAAACATTTTTGTTTCGCTGGGATAGTAGAAGTAGTATCCAATGGAATTCTTTGGATACCCAATGAAGTAGCATAAGATGGATCTCGTATCCAGCTTATCTCCCACTATCTGCTTCACGTAAGCAGGACATCCCCAAATCCTCATGAATGAGTACTTGGGTGGTTTGCCCATCCATATCTCATATGGAGTCTTATCCACTGCCTTCGTGTGGACATTTTTCAACAACAATACCGCCGTTTCGAGCGCATAGCCCCAAAACGAGGTAGGAAGTTCAGTGAAGCTCATCATAGATCGAACCATGTCCAACAAGGTCCGATTACGATGCTTCGCTATACCATTGAGTTGTGGTGTGGCCGGAGGGGTCCACTGTGCGAGAATCCCATTCTCCTTCAGATAGTCTTGAAATTCAGCACTCAAGTATTCACCACCTCGATCGGATCGAAGTGCTTTAATACTTTTTCCTAATTGATTTTCTACTTCAGCCTTGAATTCTTTGAACCTTTCAAAGGATTCAGACTTGTGCTTCATCAAGTACAAGTACCCATACCTAGAGAAATCATCGGTAAAGGTGATGAAGTATGTGTGACCGTATTTAGTACCAATACTAAATGGGCCGCACACATCAGTATGGATCAAATCCAATAGGCCTTGAGCACGCTCACCCTTGCCCTTGAAGGGTTGCTTAGTCATTATTCCCTTAAGACAAGATTCACAAGTCGGTAGGGAGTTAATGTCTGACAGATCAAACATGTCACTCCTAACTAACTTGTTCATCCTACTTAGAGAAATATGACCTAGCCTAGCGTGCCAAAGTCGTGCTGGGTTCAAGTTATCGTGTTTCCTTTTAATCATTGTTGTATGTGCTTCGACATCGTGAGTTGGAACGTCTTTCAATTTTAAGGTGTACAAATCCTTTTCGCGTTCCCCAATTCCAATTAAACATTCATTCTTATAAATATTGCAAATCGAATTAGCAAACATACAAGAATATCCATCACTATCAAGCATAGAAACAGAAATAATGTTCTTTATTAATTCGGAAACAAATAAAACGTTTCTCAAAACAACTTAAAATCAGAAGACAGGAATAAATAAACATCTCCTATAGCTACTGCAGCAACTCTTGCTCCATTGCCAAGCCTCAAGTGGGTCTCACCCTCTCTAAGACGTCGGCTTCTTGTCATCACCTGCAAATCATTGCAGATATGAGATCCACATCCGGTATCAAGTACCCAAGAAGTCGAATTAAGAGACATATTTATTTCAATATAGAACATACCTTTCGCAGTTCGCAACTGCTCGAGGTACTCCTTGCAGTTCCTCCTCCAATGCCCAGCCTTGTGGCAGTGGTGGCAAACATCCTCGCTCTTGTTTGGTTTGGAAGCCTTTGCCTTTGTCTTCTTGGCGGACTTTTTCTCCTTCGCAGGAGCAGAACGCTTCTTGCTCTTGCGTCTGGGCCCCTTCTTCGCAGAGGAAGAAGAACCCAGAAGGGGGACGGGTTTGTCCTTCTTTATGGTCCCTTTAAATACTACATGCATGTTAACCACCTCTTCAAGGGTGGCTGCCAGCTTGTTCATGTTGAAGTTGACCACAAAGGGGTCAAATGCAGCGGGTAGCGAGAGGAGAAGTACATCCACCGATAGCTCGTGGGAAGCGCGATATCAAGGCCCGACAGCTTTTCAACGAGCCCAATCATACGAACCCCATGCTCGCGGACCGAAGTCCCATCGCGCATGCGGCTTGTCATAAGCTCCTTGACAGCCGTGAACCTCTCATGTGGAGAGTTCTCCCCGTACAGCTCTTTGAGATGAAAAATTATGTCAGCAGCATACTTCGTCTTCTCAAAACGCCGTTGCATTTCATTTGACATCGATGCCATCACATAGCATCGAGCTTTAACCTCGTCGTCCCACCATTGTTTAAGCGTAACCAGCTCCTCAGGGCTGATATCGGTAGGGGCTTCCTTCGGAGGACTCTTCTCTATCGCATAAAGAAGTTTCTCCGAAGCCAATACAAGATTGAGTTTGCGGAGCCAGTCTTGGTAGTTCAGACCGGTGAACCTGTTGCTATCCAGTATAGAAGCGAGCGGGTTTTTCATCGAAACCATTTTATAATGCAGTAATACTGAAAAGGAAAGCAGACATACATCACTAACTATATATAGAATAATCGCTAAGACATAAAACAAGGTCGTTAAGTTTTATGAATTACCCTCCCACTATTTTAACGATTTCACCACCCTCTAATGAAATCGAGAAAACAGTTTTCTTTAGTGGGTACACGGAGCCCAATCAAGCGATCATGGACCCGAATAATATCAGCCATCCATGACCCCCAAAAGTTAGTTTCCGATTGCAACCGGTGCAACCTCCATGTATTCACCTCACGTCCAGTAAGGACCCAATAATATGACGCCGTTTACTATCACGTGTCAAGATGACCCATGAATGTTGAGTCGTGAAGGACGGTCCCCTTAACGTCCCCAATAATATGAGCCAACGTTAAAGGGAGTTCCAACCGAACTCACAACGAGTGTCAATGGCGTGGACAGCTTTCCGGCATACATGACCCCCTCAATAATATGAGCCGGGCCATGTATACGGGTAGCATCGACGTACAACCATTGTTGATGGAAGGTAGGGATAATTTAAACAATTTCAAATATCCTTTAGTTTATCGAATAAACATTTGTCTTCATATGAGTTTTAAATCGTATTTAAAACGAGGGATTTTGTTTTTGAAAATTTGGTCTCATGCATTTATTTTAAATCAAATCTAAAACATGCAACATGCGGATTCAACTAGCTATATATCAATATATATAAATATTGGGATGATCGCTCGCGAGAAGATTTTAATGGTTGAATTATATTTTGAGAACGTTTATTCCGCAATTTACTTTACAAAAAAAAACATTCTAGAGTTAGGTTCGTTTTAGTTGGTATCAGAGCGGTGGTTCTGGTGGGGTACTAGCCTGCTGTGTGGAGTTTGTTAGAGTAGATGCCCAACTAGCCAACTTGTGGCGTGTGGGTTTATAGACTCTTGTATATGACAATCTTTATATATGATATTCGCATTTATTTATATGGCGTTCTTTACTTTCATTGTGTGTATGATGATTTACAATTGCGTTGAGTAAAGACCTAGAATGCACTAAAGTGTATATTAGATGTGATAGTGGGTATGACGGCTATCATGAAACACATCTAATAGTCATTTTCTGAACATGTTCCTAGTCGATTGGGCCGTCAAAATGAGGATAAGGCCGCCCGAGCTAGAGACTAGTATCTGCGATGCGAAGTACCATGTTTCATTGGTAGGGAACAATGTGATGTTCTGAGCATGCAGATAGATAGTGACCTGGTGATCAATCGAACTACCCTCCTTCGGACTTTCCAAGTGGTTACCATTTGTCGAGTGGATAAGTCCGAGGTCTTGGTTGTACTGATTATGTTGGTCCGAAAATAGGATCAAAAAGATAGCCAGTGCTGATTTGACAAACAGTAAAAATTTTGCGCTGCTATAAACGAGCTGCAATAGCTCAAGGTTCTTGAACATTTAAAATCACACGAAGCAGAGCACCGGAGACAGATCTGGTATGATTTAAAAATCATGCGGAAAATACCAGAACTGAATCCTATATTTTTAAAACAACTCAAACAGATTTATGTGCAACATAAATCTGTTCGAGACTTTGCAAGTGCTTGTGTGCTAACTGTGTATGCGATGCTAAGTAAGAGCAAGTGCTGAACTGTAAACGTGTATGCGTGCTAAAGTAAATCGAATGCTGTAAGAATAAATAACACGATACTCAGCAGGTTTGTTTCTGGAAGTTCGGACCTCAATGTCCTACATCTCCCCTTCTTCCACCTCGGAAGGATCCACTAGAAGATTTGATCTTACAACTCGTGTACAGACCCAATCCCACAACCAGCAGCTGCGAGAACTCCTAGACTCCACAAATTCACATCAGCCGCAACTGTGTGACTAATTACATACACAAGTTTAACGTCATCGTGCTTGGAAGGGAACTGTGTTGGAAAACGTTTTGAGATTCATTCACTAATAAAATGTGAATGAATCTCTGTGTGTGAGATTTGATACAATGAAGCTCTCAACTCTCTGTTTCTCACACACTAGGGAAATTGCTCTACACAAGCTAATTAAAACTCAGCAATCGACTCTCGTGAAAGCTCCTCTATAATGGCGGTCGATTGCTTCGTCTTTCTGTTCATTTTTCCCTCTGCTGGTGCACTGTGCAATTTAGATATTTTCTGCGACAGCCTCACAGCGACCAACTCACAGTTGTCTTCTTCAATGGCGTTCTCTTCGATTATATAGCCTCTGTTCAAATTTAGCCGCTAGATAGATTCCAAATCTGTTCTGCGCTTGTCAAGGCCAAATTGTCGTCTTTCCATTTCAGTGCAACGCTCCTCTGTAAATTGTATATTTCCCAAAATAGTACAAATCTTGTTCCCTTGAATTGAGGCAATTTGCACGACTAAATCTCAGCCATTGATTATTTCCATCTTGAGCGTTTTTGCCATTTGAATTGCGCTCAGCAGTTGACATCCAGCTCTCGTAACTCGTCAACTGCTTCGCTGCTGATTCAAGTCTACTGCTGCTTTGCGCTTCTGCTGAATCTTCAAATACTGCGTCTGGAATCTTGCGTCTGGATGCTTCAGCTTGCGACTGGATTCATAGCACAACAGCTGGTCCATAGAAGCTCTCGACTGAATGAGCTGTTGCTTGCGTCTAGTTGCCCAACTTCGCTACTTTTGCTTTTCTTGCGTCTGGATACCATGTCGACTGGATATACAATAGCAATGAAGCTTGCGACTGGATCTACTGTAGCTCTCGACTGGTATCTTGCGACTGGTTATCAACGCAAAGAGCATCTGCTGAATCTTTAGCGCGAGAGCAAAACGTTGTCGTATCAACTTATGTAAACGACATCGTTTTGCTATCGCTATCTCCAAATATCATCTGCTGGTGAACAGTAGCTTGCAACTGGATTTCCTCCTCTACGACATCTCTTCTCTCTTGCGTCTGGATGTACAAGCTACCTGCTAGTATCTTGCGATTGCTGGTTGCTTCCTGCTGATCACTGTAGCTTCCTGCTGAATGATGACGTCACTGCTGATGTCATCTACGCTTAGCGCTCCAGCTGCTCTTTATCGATTCAGCTCCAGCTTGCGATTCTTCTTAGCTTCTTGAATAGCGACTGTCAACAGATTCGTCAACAGTACTTATAATCGTGACTGCTAACAGATTCGTCAACAGTAACTTGCGCCTGGAATCTTCTTCTTCGATCTAATTCCCCAGCAGACTTCTCAACCAGCTGGTTCATCTTTACTCTTTAGCGCTTGCAGCTGGTTGTCATTGTTCCAGCTAATTTATTGTGCTCCATCTGGTTCAACTTGGCCTCCGCCTGATTACGAACAGCTGATTCAACTTTGGACGTCTCCATTGCTAATCCAGCTGCCGATTCCATGAACACCAAACCAACTGCTGAATCTTTATATTGTGAACCATCGGCTGGACAGATTCTTCGACTGTTCATCATCTTCTTCGATAGCTAGAATCTGTACACTTAGGTGGAATTGTTAGAAACACAATAACAGGTTTTGTGTAATTCAAAACTTAATCAGGATCTGTCAAAACACGACTCGAAACGTCATTGAGACTCTACATGATAGGCGTCTCACTTTGACCCGTTTTCCGACTCACTTGGGGTCATAAGGCGTCGGGATTGGGTGAGACCTCGATGCATGTAGGAGTCGATGCATCGTTGTCGAGGATTCACCGCTCACAGACATGCGTGGATATCCTATGCTATCTGAGGGGATAATAGTGTATAAATCTCTGGCCAGAGTACTAGAAGTGTTTTAGGTAAATGTGTTTACCTAGTTACACTCGCGATGTCACTATTTGATCTCCAAGATGTATGCATAGCTATCGGATCTATAGCGACTCTCGATTTACCAATGGTCGTTGATCTGATCGGGATATATGGATTGAAAGGACCGTACTGTACTCTAACCACGACCAACTGGTTCTTGCAGGCACTATCAGTGATACCTAGGGGATCATGGGGTGATGTTGCTAGACGCTCTTACCATGATCCGTTGGGCAAGTCCGGAATTGTGATTCCGGAGCCACAATGGTTGTGGGCCCACGGCTAGCTTTATCCCTGAACCATTGAGGGTCACACAAGTACTGGATTCGAGATTCCCGCATGGATACTCAGCTCAATGTGTTGAGCATACGAAGAGGATTTTGGGAGTGCGACTTCCTAAAAGGTCAACAGAGGTCAAATCGTGAATTGCCGATGTTGAGGGGCAAAACGGTCATTTTGCACTGGGGTTCTGAAAAATGGTTTTTCAGATCATAGTATTCAGTTTTGGAAACTGAGTCGATCGGTCCGATCTGATCGGCGATCGGAGTTATAATGAAGTCTCGGTGATGGGGATGAACTAAATGTTCATCCGTTGGACCCGGGCCCGTTGGGCCGGTCCAAGTCCATCCTTAATTTTAATTAAGCCTAAACCTAGACTTCATGACAACACTACACATTAAACCCTAACCCTAAGCATTATAGCCGCCGCCCCTTCTCCTCAAAGCCTCACGCCGCCGCCGTGCGCCGCTCGCCGCCGCCGCCTCTTCGCCGGAAATTGTTTCGGCCAAATTTGACGAGGAGAATCCGTCCGTGCAGATCTCGTCAGACCTTCTAGTGTAGGCTGACGAAGGAATCCCGTCTCCGGTCGTGGACCTGATTGACGATATCTACCGCCGCCTACCGTGAAGTGCCGTTTTTTTTACGAAACCGGTCGGAGCCAGGCACGAGTTGCCAGCAAGGTAGAGATTCTAAACGCCCTATGAATGTCATAGCATGATTGTAAATTGTTTTCATTGTATTGATCGTCTCCCGGCAATTTTATTTGTTCTTCCGCTGCCCCGCCGGGAGGCGTGATCCGGATCCCAACAGAGTTCAGAAGTCGCACTGCTTGTTTGTAAGTTTTAAGGTTTTTATGATTCATACTTTCACAAGATGCATGTTATGTTGCTGCATTAGTTTTACCTTAGGAGTTTAAGAGTTAGACACCTAGTCATGCACTTGGATTTACGTGAAGGGTTATGTGTGCCAGTATGCCTCCCATACGTGCCAGGTATCAGCAGGATGATGATACACCACCTCCTCCTCCGCAGTTGACGCCTTATTAGAGGGCTATTGTGGACATGCTAGCCGGGATCACCAGATTGTTATAGAGGCAGTTGGAGCGATCTAGGAAGTCTCACGAGGAGGATGTGGCTGAGCGGTTCCGCAAGCAGGGACCCAAGGAATTTTCCGGTACTGTAGATCCACTAGTTGCTGAGGAATGATCCATTCTCTGGAGACCTTCTTCTCTTATATGGGCCTCCAGGATGCTGACAGGGTTTGGTGCGCCATATTTATGATGAAGAGAGACGCAACACTTTGGTGGGAGAGTGCATTGGTCGGGTTGGTTTTGGAGGACTTGACCTGGGTGAGTTTCAAATTTATCTTCTTCGAGAAGTACTTCACCGCAGACGCTTGGAGTCAGCTGATCAGGGAGTTCATGAGTCTCCATCAGGGAGACAAGTCTGTAGTCGAGTATGTCCGACAGTTCAAGCAGGGGTGTCACTTTGTGCCCTCGATCGAGCTGGTGGAAAGCGAGAAGTGGAGGTAGTTCACTGATGGGTTGAAACCAGACATCCACCACGATGTCAACATGGCGGACATGAATTCATACATGGCTGCGGTTAACCGAGCTTACTGATTTGAGAGGGGCCAGAAGGACATGAGAGACGACTTCCAGCTGAAGAGGCAGTTCCAGCAACCCGCCAGGGGACAGTCTTCGCAGCAGCTGATGAAGAGACCTTATCAGGGGCCTCCTAAGGGCCCAATTCCTCAGGGACCATAGCATCATAGGCCGCAGGGCCAACAGAGGCCGTAGCAGCAGGGGGCCAATGCCCCTAGACCTGGGGGGACATCGATTTGCAAGGAGTGCGATAAGAAGCATCTAGGACCGTGCATGTTAGGGTCAGGCAGGTGTTTTTATGCCCCGAGACCGAGACTCATGACATCGGTAATGTTAAACAATTATAAATTGTAAATACATTAAGCCTCTTACATAACCAAAAATAATCGTCTTTACACTAAAAATAAAAGTTTGCGGAAGCGAAATTACATTAACCTATACTAAGTCTTCACCAGCCCCAGAATATCTCCTGTTCATCCCGCTCAACCTGTTCTTCGTTTTTATATGGGGGGAGAAATAAGGAGTGATTGTTTGGGAAAACGCTCAGCAAGTGAGGAAGACCATTCGAGCATAACAAGTACATATACAGATTCATATACTGAATTTGATCATCAGAACAGAGCAGAACATATAACAGAGAATAGGTAGCACTGATAATTAATTCATTTCTATGGTTTACTGATCAGTCCCTAATTTTTACTCCTCTAAGGGGCCGAGGCCATAGTTACACCTAGTAACTCAAGGTGCGGAATATTCCATATACCCATATTACGATAGAAATATCATTGCTAAAATAGAGCATAGATCGTAGCATGAGTTTGACACGAAACAAAAACTCGAATGATAATTCAAGACAGAATTTAGCATGAATACCATATAATATCTCAAACTTCATTGGGCTTACTTAGATTCAGAGGAAAATAAAAGTGCTTGGGCTGACTCAGATTCAGAAGAATCCAGCTCTAGAACATCCACATCCAATGAAAGCGAGGATAAAGTACAGTTTCTAATGGCTGATGACACTGATGTGGTATTTGATTTTTCTAGTCTAGAATTCAACATGAGGACCTTGTTACAGCACTAAATGACATGGTCCAAGAGTACAAGAAGCTTTCTCAATCATTCAAGGAAGTGAAAGTCGAAAAGAGAGTTGTGCCAATGCACCTGAGCTGGTTAGCTCAAGCAATATGCAAATTGCTCTAAGTAAGCTTGAATCTGAGAATGAGGAACTAAGAAGCAGGTCCGAGGAGATGCTTAATGAGAATAAGCGACTGGCGGTATAATAAGCTCCTGGACCAGGTCCTCTGCTTCGCTCTATAAACTGCATGGAGTTATGATGCCGTCTGGTGATAAAATCGGATTAGGCTATAATAGCGATGAAGCAGTACAGCAGAAACCAGTTGTACCCCACAGTTGGAAAGGACAAAGTTTCAAACCATGAACTTTGTAAAATCTAGTGTGGGACAGCCTGTAGAGGCACAATCTGGTGAAACAAAGATAGCAGCTGAGCCTCCGATCTGGAAAGGAAGATTTGCGGGCTGGGGTATACTGCTTCTGAGAAGCCTCGTGAAAGTTGGCTTAAGAGTAGATTTGAACAGATAAGGGGTAAACCCAAATCTGGTGGAAGGAGGAAAGTTATCTCGACCTTCTACGAAGGAAATGCAGTATACGCCAAGATACAAAAAGCCCATATCACAAGGACAACATGTTGCGTATCAAACTCACACCAGATCAAAGAATAGTCAAGGATCACACATGTGCTTTGATGCTCACACTGGTAAATGGGATAAGATTATTCGAGTGTGGGTCCCGAAAGGTCTAATCAAACCTGGACCCAAATAGACCAAAGGATACCAAATTTTTCATTGTTTGTGATTGCAGGAACAGTAGATTTCCATATTGGAGCAATCAACGTGGTATCTGGATAGTGGATGTGTGAGGCAAATGACTGGAGATGCCAAGCTGCTTATAGACATCAAGCAATGCAATGGACCCAAGATTACCTTCGGTGATAATTAAAATGGAAACACCGTGGGTAAAGATAAGTTTACTTATGGTAACTTTACTGTCAACAACGTTCGCCTTGTAGAGAACTTGTGTTACAGCTTGATAAGTATCAGTCAGTTGTGCGACAGTAAGTACTCAGTCAAATTTCAAAAGAACATTTGCGCTGTATAAAATCCAGAAGGTCTGACCGTGCTGGTAGGTTATCGATTTGGAAATACCTACAAAGTTGACTGGTCAGATCAACCGCATACTGGACAAACATGCCTAGTAGCTGATTCTTCCAAGAGTTGGGTATGGCATCAGCGGATGAACCATCTCAACTTCAAAAAAATAGCCAATCTCAGTAAGCGTGAGTTGGTTGATGGTCTGCTCAAATTAAATTTTTCAAAAGATAAGATTTGCTCTACCTATCAGCTTGGTAAGCATTTAAAATCAACTTTCAAAACTAGAGGCAGTGATAAAACCTCACGTAAGCTGGATCTTTTACATATGGATCTTTTTGGTCCAATACCTGTAACCAGCTTAGGAGGAATTAGGTACACCTTTGTCGTCGTTGATGATTTTTTTAAATTATTTGCATGTTGTTCTTAAAATCCAAAGATCAAACTTCCAACCAGCTGATAAAACTTTTGAAACATTTATAAAATGGGCAATCTTGTAATGTCAACCGGGAGTGACAGAGGAACAGAATTTTTGAATTTTAAAATTTCCTCCTATTTGGATGACATTGGAATCAAACATGAGTTGTCTGCAGCTAGAACTCCTCAGAAAAACGGGTTAGATGAGCGTCGAAATCGAACTTTAAAAGAAGCTGCTACAATTGTGATTGCTGATTTCGGCATTTCAAACAAATTTTGGGCAGAAGCAGTCAACACCGCTTGCTATGCCCAGAACAGATTGATGATAAATAAGTGACCCGGTGTTACTCCATATGAGATCTGAAATGGCAAGAAACCTGATATATCTTATTTCAAGGTGTTTGGATGCAGATGTTTTATCCATATTAATGATAAAAGATACCTAAGAGCTTTTGATGTCAAATTTGATACAGGTATTGTGACGCCCGCACCCACGGGGTCACGAATTTGGGGTAAATAAAAATTTTAGAATAAAAGTAAGGGCTGAAGGACAATTTTTATAAGATGTACTTCTTATAACTTTGAAAGAATTTCGAAACATAAATACAAAAGCTGACAGACACTTTCGCGGCGCTAAATATTAAAACATTTGCGGAAAACAAATATCATATATATATTTGCAATTGCGGGTTACAACATCTGAAATTCTATTTGAATATACAATTGTTGCAACTGATCTAATACAGTCTTTGCAAAAGATAAAATAACATCAAAGTGACACGGAAAACGTTGGCCATTGATAAACACAACACCACGCAGCTGCTGTCAGACTTCACCACCCGTTCGCTCCTCAGCTGTCGAACCTGCACCATTTTAAAAGCTAATGAGCCTAGGGGCTCAGCAAGTAAAATCTGAGTAATAACAATTGCATTTAACGCAGGCCAACATCTGATCATACATAACTGAGTTAAAGTTACGTCTGGTAAACAATAACATTCTTTTCTTTAACATTCATAAACGTTCCTTTTTTTTTCAAAAACATAGAAATGGGGATAATAGCCCAGATCTCATCAACATTATTTTCTTTTGATTTATGGCTTAGAAGCTCTCCTTAGGCCCATTGTGCACTTTGATCAAAATGACTTTCGATATCAGTTTTAGCATATAGCTCATATGAAAGGGCAGTCGACATCTGAACAACTGCTCGCCCTTCTCCTTGGTGGCCGTCTGTTATCTATGCCATAAACCTTTAAAATAAACTTTTGTTCCTTTAACTTCCTTTCTTTTCTTTGAAATCATTCTTTAAAACATCATCGGGTTCCATCATTTAAAACTCTCGCTTCCCATTTTACTAAGTATCGAATTCGACTTTGGAAATTATATCGCTGAAATGACATCAGACGTAACAAAGTGAAACAATACTTTGAAACAAAACAGATCTTCACTGTTCACGTTTGTTGTAAAACAGCTACAAGAATATTTGTTAATATTTGAAACAACGTAGTAAATGAAACGATGTCGTTGAAGAAGAAAACAGACATGATGACGTAAGAATATCTGCTACCAGTTACAACTTAAGGAAACGACGTCGTTAGCTTGAACCAGACGCAATAACAATCGCTAACAACGCTACTCAGGAAATAGGTATAAACGATGTCGTTTACTTTAAGGGGCTGACGTAAGAAAGTCTGTTACCAAGAATAAACAGACGTAAGAATATCTGTTCATCAGACGTGACTCTGAATAAATGAACGATGTCGTTTGCACAACAAATAGACGTATTAACAGTGCAACTGCTGGTCATAATGATGGAATGCAACTGCTGATTATGAACAGTTCAACTGCTGGTCATAACGATGGAATGCAACTGCTGATTATGAACAGTGCAACTGCTGATTTCAACAAATGCAACAACTGTTTACAAAAACTGATGCAACAGCTGATGACTCAATAAATGCAAAGCTGACAACAGCTAATGTGAGAAATTCTCGAAACCAAAAGCTGACTATAAACTTGGTGTTGCAACATCAAAATGACAGCTACGCTATCAGCTGTTATCTATCAAACCAGACTTTATACTGATTCGACTAACAACATCCGATTACATAGCATCAAATTCAAATGTTACCATACTTGAACATACTTGAATCAAACTCGAATCCTCAGTATTTTAAAACATCCATATCTTTCTGGAAAACACCTGGAAGCAGTAAAACATCATTTTGAACCCAATCTTTCTTTCCTTGAACATGCGTAAATCATTTTAAACATGAACTTCAACATATCTTAAACATACAGGCAAGCAGATCCATAAAATGAATAAAATCAATATATTCTTTAAATGGTGTAGCAAATGATCATCTTTTACTTGCCTTAATCAACGGTTTGCAACCTCAGTTGATTCCTATAGAAATCTCCTCCTTGCGCAACCACACGAGCTTCTTTAGAATTGTAAAACACCAAACCCTTTTAAAAAAAATCATTTATCCTCCTTTAAGATATTTTCAATCAGATTAAAACCTGCTCATGTATCGCCCTTCGAGTCATCCGTTGAAACCAGCTGCGTCGCATCTATTTTTCTGAAATCAATGAAATCAGCAAATGCATAACATTTAAAATTGCCATTTTGGCCCATGAAATTAATAAAATGCATAAATGTGGTCCTATGGATTTTGGGGCGTTACAACTCTACCCTCCTTATTGAAATTTCGTCCTTGAAATTTTACGTACCAAACAAATGTGGGCAAAGGGAAAGCATATCAGCTTCTGTCTCCCAAGTTGCTTCTCGCTCCGACTGATTAGACCATTGTATCTTAACCATAGGAATACTACGGTTTCTTAGTTTTCTAATTTCTCGGAGGAGAATTCTTTCTGGTCTCTCTTCATAGCTTAAATCTGGTGCTAATTGAATTGGTTCATGACTTAGCAAATGCGAAGGGTTAGGAATATATTTCCTCAAAGCTGATACATGGAAAACACTGTGCAATGTCGATAGCTGCGGTGGTAGTGCTAAACGATACGCTAGAGTTCCTATCTTTTCTAGAATCTCATAAGGTCCAATATATCTTGGACTCAATTTTCCTTTCTTCCCAAAACGCATTACTCCTTTCATAGGAGCAACTTTCAAAAATATGTGATCACCCACTTCAAAATTCAGTTCCCTTCTTCGATTATCTGCATAACTTTTCTGTCGGCTTTGAGCAGCCTTCATCCTATCTCGTATTTTCCTAACAGCTGCTGCTTTTTGCTCCACTACATCTGGTCCTAAACCATCTTTTCATCAACTTCATCCCAATGGAGTGGTGTTCTACACTTTCGACCATAGAGAGCTTCATATGGAGCCATCTGAATCGAAGCCTGGAAACTGTTATTGTAGGCGAACTCTTCCAATGGTAATTTCAGATCCCAGCTTTCTGAAAAGTCCACAATACATGCCCTGAGTAAATCTTCCAAAATCTGAATCACCCTTTCAGATTTTCCATCTGTCTGGGGGTGAAACGCGGTGCTAAAGGTCAGTTTTGTACTCATAGCTCTATGCAAACTTTTCCAAAAAGCTGATGTGAACTTTGGATCCCTATCCGAAAAAATACATCTTGACTGGTAAGAATGAGCAGATTTAGTGAGTCTATCTATTATAACCCAAATGGAATTATATCCTTGAACAGTTCTGGGTAAACCAGTTACAAAATCCATCGCTATTTAACCCATTTCCATTCTGGAATTGGCAGTGGTTTCAATAGTCCCGTCGGTCGCTGGTGTTCAGCCTTCACCAGCTGACATGTTAAACATTCAGCTACAAATCGGGCAACATCCCTCTTCATTCCTGGCCACCAATATAACTGCTGGAGGTCCTTGTACATCTTAGTACTTCCGGGATGTACTGATATGGAGTTTTATGAGCTTCTTTCAAAAGATCCGATCTCAAGGTGTCTACTTGGGGCACCCAGATCCTTCCCATAAATCTAACTACTCCATCTTATGAAAATTAGAGGCTACTGCCTCTTTCTCGATCTTGCTTGACCCATTTCTGCAACTGCTCATCTTTCAGCTGACCCTCTCGAATTTGGTTTATCAAATTTGATCTTATAGAGAGGTCTGCTAAAATCATATCATTACTGCTGGACATTAGTTCAAGTCCAAACTTTTCAATATCAGCTGCCAACGGTTTCTGGACAATCAGTTGTGCTAACCCAATAGACTTCCTGCTTAAAGCATCAGCTACCACATTAACTTTTCCTGGGTGATAACTGATCGTACAGTCGTAATATTTAACCAGCTCCAGCCATCGCCTCTGCCTCATGTTCAATTCTTTCTGGGTAAAGAAGTATTTCAAACTCTTGTGATCTGTAATATTTCACACTTATCTCCATAGAGATAATGTATCCATATCTTGAGGACAAAGACAACAGCTGCCAGTTCCAAATCATGTGTTGGGTAATTCCTCTCGTGATCCTTCAGCTGTCTGGATGCGTATGAAATTACTTTACGCTCCTGCATCAAAACTATTAGAGTAGATGACCAACTAGTCAACTTGTGGCATGTGGGTTTTATAGACTCTGGTATATGACAATCTTTATTTATGAAATACGCATTTATTTATGGCATTATTCATTTTTGTTATGCTATATAATGTTAACAATTGTATTGGATAAAGACCTAGAATGCACCATAGTTTATGTTAGATGTGATAGTGGATATGATGGCTATCATGAAACACATCTAATAGTCACTGTGTATTCTGAATTCGTTCCTAGTCGATTGGGCCGTCAAAATGAGGATAAGGCCGCCCGAGCTTGAGACAAGCATCTGCGATGCGAAGTACCATATTTCATTGGTAGGGAACATTATGATGTTCTGAGCATGCAGATGGATAGTGACCTGGTGATCTATCGAACTACCCTCGTTCGGACTTTCCAAGTGGTTACCATTTGTCGAGTGGATAAGTCCGAGGTCTTGGTTGTACTGATTAGTCCTTACTACTCGAAACATCATTGAGACTCTACATGATAGGCGCCTCACTTTGACCCATTTTCCGACTCACTTGGGGTCATTAGGCGGCGGGATTGGGTGAGGTCCCGATGCATGTAGGAGTCGATGCTTCGTTGTCGAGGATTCACCGCTCGCTCTCATGCGTGGATATCCTATGCTATCTGAGGGGATAATAGTGTATAAATCTCTGACCAGAGTACTGGATGTGTTTTAGGTAAATGGGTTTACCTAGTAACACTCGCGATGTCACTATTCGATCTCCAAGATGTATGCATAGCTATCGGATCCTTAGCGACTCTCGATTTACCAATGGTTGTTGATCTGATCAGGATATATGTGTTGAAAGTACCGTACTGTACGCTAACCACGACCAACTGGTTCTTGCAGGCACTATCAGTGATACCTAGGGGATCATGGGGCGATGTTGCTAGACGCTTTACCATGATCCGATGGGCAAGTCTGAAATGTGATTTCGGAGTCACAATGGTTGTGGGCGCACGGCTAGCTGTATCCCTGAACCATTGAGGGCCACACAAGTACTGGATTCATGATTCCCGCATAGAAACTGAGCTCAACGTGTTGTGCATAGGAGGAGGAATTTATGGAGTGCGACTTCCTAAAAGTCAACAGGGGTCAAATTATGATTTCCCAAAAGTTGAGGGGCTAAACTGTAATTTTGGATTAGGTGGTCTGAAAAATTATTTTCGCATCATAATATTCAGTTTTGGAAACTGAGTCGATCGGTTCGATCTGATCGTCGATGGAATTGTGATGAAGCCACGGTGGTACGGTCGAAACGAATGTTCACATGGACCTGGGCCCGCCCCAGGCCCATTGGACTAGTTGAAGCCCATCATTGGTCTACTTATGCTAGACCTAGGGCTACACATCAAAAACTTCAACTCACCAACCCTAGCCCTTGTGTGCGCCGCCCCCTCCTCTCCTCCTCTACCTCGCCGCCGCCGGCCGCCCAACGCCGCCGCCCGATTTTCACGTGGTCGGACTTGTTTCGATCAGCGCGACGAGGAGAATCCGATCGTGCCAAAATCCATCAGATCTTCTAGTGCAGATTGACGGAGGAATCGTGTTTCCGATCGTGGACCTGATTAGACGATCTACCGCCGCCTACCTTTCGAAGTGCCGGTTTCTTGTGAAACTGGTCGGAGCCAGGCGCCTAGACGCCAGCAAGGTAACGATTCAAACATCCTATGTATGTTTATCGTTGGTTATTTGACATGGATTGAACGTATCTCGGGGCAAATTTTTAACTTCCGCTGCGCCCCCGAGAAACGGGATCCGGATCCGCCATTGTCGCCAACAGTGGTATCAGAGCACAGGCTCGGATCCTTCAATACATATTATTGCCTGAATTGCATAGATCTCGAATTTCGATTTCAGAAACAAAAAAATAAAAAATGTTGCAAGGATGCCTGCCGCCGTCGTGTGCGGCGGCGACCACCATCGCGCGCGCTATCGCGCACGCACAACCGTGCGCCGGCCTGCACAATTGTTGCGCAATGGCCGGACACCGTGCGCTGGTGTAGCGCACGATGATGCGCAGGCCACGCCATGCATGGCGCGGCCATGCCGCGCACGTCGCGGTAGCGAGCGGCCTTGTGCCGTGCGCTATATTGTGGCGGCGGCCGGCGCCGTCCTGCGATGTTCCTCGCAGCGTTGCGACGGCTGATTTCTTCTAGGTTTTGTTCGGGCCTGTCCCGGGCAGCCCATGAAGCTTTCGGGCCAGTATTCGATATTGGGCCGATTTTGGTCGGACCAAAATTGATTTTGAAATTTTTGAGATTTTGGGCCTAAAATTGTTTTAAGCCTAATTTGATGCAATTAAAATTACAAAATGTGATTTAAGTTATGAAATATGATTTTATAATTAAAATATGATTTTGTTGATTAAAATATGATTTTGTCGACGAAATGCGATTTTATAATTAAAATATGATTTTGTGGGTAAATATCAAATATGATTTGATTATTCAAATTTATGTAAATTAATTAGATTGATTGCATGTTTGGGATGATCGAGAGCCGTGCCCAATGTGTTAGGTGTATGCTATAGGTTTTGCGATTTCGGTTGTAAATAAATTGTTGATATCGTTTAAAGTGGGTCTGTTTGTGGTCCGTTCCCACCCCTACAAATTTGTATCCCAATATGTCATGGCAGTTTAAATGTAAATTACTAGATTTAGTGGGAGGACAATTGAAGACGGTGGACATGACGATCAAAGATACTGAAGACCGAAAATCTGTAAAACCGGAAGCAATTGTAATAGGATTGCATTGCATATTGCATTTCACCTAGGACTGGACCCAGGTACGTGATTGGCAACCACGGACCGCATAGCTCTCGCAATCGATCATCCCAAAGTTTATTTATATATTCGATATATGTTGAATCCACATGTTTTAAATTATGATTTAAAATAATTGTTGAGACCAAATTTTCAAAAATAAAATCCCTCGTTTTAAATACGATTTAAAACTGATATCAAGATTAAAAGTTTATTCGATAAACTAAGGGAATTTAAATCTGTTTAAATTATCCCTACCTTCCATCAACAATGGGTATACGCCGATGCTACCCGCATACATGGCCCGACACATATTATTGAGGGGGTTATGTATGCCGGAAAGCTGTACACGTCATTGACACTCGTTGTGAGTCGGTTGGAACTCCTTTTAACGTTGGCTCATATTATTGGGGACGTTAAGGGGACCGTCCTTCACGACTCAACATTGATGGGTCATCTTGACACGTGATAGTAAACGGCGTCATATTATTGGGCCCTTACTGGACGTGAGGTAAAATACATGGAGGTTGCACCGGTTGCAATTGGACTCTACCTTTTGGGGGTCATGGTTGGCTGATATTATTCGGGACCATGATCGCTCGATTGGACTCTGTATACCCACTAAGGAAACTTGTTTTCTCGATTTCATTAGAGGGTGGTGAAATCGTTAAAATAGTGGGAGGGTAATTCATAAAACTAAATGACCTTGTTTTATGTCTTAGCGTTTTTCATATGTAGTTAGTAATGCATGTCTGTTTTTTATTTCAGTATAACTTCTTACAAAATGTCTTCGATCAAAACCCCACTCGCTGCTATACTGGATAGCAACAAGTTCACCGGTCTGAACTACCAAGACTGGCTTAGAAACCTCAACATTGTGTTAGCTTCGGAGAAACTTCTCTATACGATAGAGAAGAGCCCTCCGAAGGAAGCCCCTGCCGATATCAACCCTGATGAGCTGATTACGCTTAAACAATGGTGGGACGACGAGCTTAAGACTCGATGCTATGTGATGGCATCGATGTCCAACGAAATGCAACGGCGCTTTGAGAAGACGAAGTATGCTGCTGACATGCTCTTTCATCTCAAGGAACTGTATGGGGAGAACTCTCGACATGAGAGGTTCACCACTGTCAAGGAGCTTATGACGAGCCGCATGCACGATGGGACTTCGATCCGCGAGCATGGGGTTCGTATGATTTGGGCTCGTTGAAAAACTGGCGGGCCTAGATATCACACTTCCACATGAGCTGTCTATGGATGTGCTTCTCCTCTCACTACCCGCTGCATTCGACCCCTTTGTGGTCAACTTCAACATGAACAAGCTGGCAGCCACCCTCGAAGAGGTGGTTAACATTCTTGTCGTGTTCGAGGGGACCATAAAGAAGGACAAGCCCGTCCTCCTTATGGGCTCTTCTTCCTCTGCGAAGAAGGGGCCCAAACGCAAGGGTAAGAAGCGTTCTGCCCCTGCGAAGGAGGAAAATCCCACTAAGAAGCCCAAGGCAAAGACTTCCAAGCCAAACAAGATCGAGGATGTTTGCCACCACTGCCACAAGCCTGGGAATTGGAGAAGGAACTGCAAGGAGTAACTCGAGCAGTTGCTAACTGCAAAAGGTATGTTCTATATCGAAATAAATATGTCTCTTAATTCGACTTCTTGGGTACTTGATACCGGATGTGGATCTCATATCTGCAATGATTTGCAGGTAATGACAAGAAGCCGACGTCTTAGAGAGGGTGAGACCCACTTGAGGCTGGGCAATGGAGCAAGAGTTGCTGCAGTAGCTACAGGAGATGTTTATTTATTTCTATCTTCATATTTTAAGTTGTTATTGAGAAACGTTTTATTTGTTCCCGAGTTAATAAAGAACATTATTTCTGTTTCTATGGCAAGAGTTGCTGCAGTAGCTACAGGAGATGTTTATTTATTTCTATCTTCATATTTTAAGTTGTTATTGAGAAACGTTTTATTTGTTCCCGAGTTAATAAAGAACATTATTTCTGTTTCTATGCTTGATAGTGATGGATATTCTTGTAAGTTTGCTAATTCTATTTGCAGTATATACAAGAATGAATGTTTAATTGGAACTGGGGAACGGGAAAATGATTTATACACCTTAAAATTAAAAGATGTTCCAACTCGTGATGTGGAAACACATACAACAACAATTAAAAGTAAATATGATAGCTTAAACCCAGAACAACTTTGGCACGCTAGGCAAGGTCATATTTCTCTAAGAAGGATGAACAAGTTAGTTAGGAGTGACATGTTTGATTTGTCAGACATTAACTCCCTACCGACTTGTGAGTCTTGTCTCAAGGGAAAGATGACTAAACAACCCTTCAAGGGCAAGCCTGAACGTGCTCAAGGCCTATTGGATTTGATCCATACTAATGTGTGTTGCCCACTTAGCATTGGTACTAAGTACGATCACACATACTTCATCACCTTTACCAACGATCACTCTAGGTATGGGTACTTGTACTTAATGAAGCACAAGTCTGAATCATTTGAAAGGTTCAAAAAATTCAAGACTATCTAAGAGAGAATGGGATTCTCTCGCAGTGGACCCCTCCGGCCACACCACAGCTCAATGGTGTGGAGGAGTGTCGTAATCGAACCCTGATGGACATGGTTCGATCTATGATGGGCTTCACTGAGCTTCCTACCTCGTTTTGGGGCTATGCGCTCGAAACGGCGGTAATGTTGTTGAACAATGTCCACACCAAGGCAGTGGATAAGACTCCATATGAGATATGGATGGGAAAACCACCCAAATACTCATACATGAGAATTTGGGGATGTCCTGCTTACGTGAAGCAGACAGTGGGAGATAAGCTGGATACTAGATCCATCTTATGCTACTTCATTAGGTATCCAAAGAATTCTATTGGATACTACTTCTACCATCCAAATGAAACAAAAGTGTTTGTTTCTAAGAATGCCACCTTTATGGAAAGGGAATTTCTACTTGATATAAAGGGCAAAATAGTAGAACTCGAAGAGGTTCGAGAACCAACTGAAGTACCAAGAGAATCTCCTGTGCCTCCAGAGTCAGTACCAGAAATGGTCGCACCTAGGAGATCCGAAAGGGTTCCTAGGGCTCCTGAAAGATATGGTTTCCTCCTTGAAGATGATCAAAGTGACCAAGTTGTTGGATGTGATCCAAAAACTTTCAAGGAGGCAATTTCCGATGCTGATTCTAATTTGTGGCTTGAAGCAATGTAGTCTGAGATTGACTCGATGCATGCGAACCAAGTTTGGACTCTTGTTAATCCTCCCGAAGGAATTGTTCCTATCGGGTGTAAGTGGATATACAAGAGAAAACTTGGGCCTGATGGTAAGGTACTGACCTACAAGGCACGGCTGGTCACGAAAGGTTACACTCAAAGGCAAGGTGTTGACTATGATGAAACCTTCTCACCAGTCGCAATGTTCAAGTCAATTAGAATCTTACTTGCCATAGCTGCATGGTACGACTATGAGATATTGTTGGAGTGCAATAATTGCCCCTGCGAGGTAGAGCGATCGAACCGTGGCGCTTGAGTTGCTATACGGTTTAAAAGATTGGAGTTGCACCGTTACCACCAGCTATAGATTTTGGTAAAGCGGCAAGCGCTCGATCCTACAACTGGTATCAGAGCCAAGGTCACGGATTCGATTTCCATTGGTTGCAAGGACTGCAATTATTGGTAGGGGGATTTTTGGAGTGCAATAATTGCCCCTGCGACGTAGAGCGATCGAACCGTGGCTCTTGAGTTGCTATACGATTTAAAAGATTGGAGTTGCACCGTTACCACCAGCTATAGATTTTGGTAAAGCGGCAAGCGCTCGATCCTACAGATATGGCAAATGGATGTGAAAACAGCGTTCCTTAATGGAAACATTATGGAAGAAATCTATATGACGCAGCCTGAGGGTTTCACATTCGTAGGAAGTGAGCATAAGGTATGCAAACTTCAGAGATCGATCTACGGTCTCAAACAAGCATCGAGGAGTTGGAACCTGAGATTCGATGAAACAATTAAGGAATTTGGTTTCATCAAGAATCCCGAGGAGCCATGTGTATATAAGAAGATAGTTAAAAGCGCTGTGACATTCCTTGTACTTTATGTTGATGACATTCTACTCATTGGGAATGATGTAGGAATGCTGCAGTCAACTAAAGTCTGGTTGTCTAGTAGATTCTCGATGAAGGACATGGGTGAAGCATCCTTTATTCTTGGAATACAGATCTATCGGGATAGATCGAAATGGATGCTCGGACTCACCCAAGCCACCTACATCGATACCATACTTAAGAGGTTCTCTATGGAAGAGTCCAAGAGAAGACACCTACATATGAGCCACGGGGTCACTCTATCTAAGTCTATGTGTCCGAAGAATGATGAGGAGATAGAGAGTATGACACGTGTGCCATATGCCTCGGCAATAGGTAGTATTATGTATGGCATGATCTCAACTAGACCGGATGTCGCATATGCTCTGAGTGTCACGAGCCGCTACCAGGCCAACCCCGGCCAATAGCATTGGAAGGCTGTGAAGGATACTCTTAAGTACTTGCGAAGGACTAAGAATATGTTCATGGTCTATGGAGGTGGTGATCTGAAATTGGAAGGCTACACTGATTCTAGCTTCCAATGTGACGTGGATGATTCGAAGTCAACCTCTGGATTTGTATTCATGCTCAATGGTGGTGCTGTCTCTTGGAAGAGTTCCAAGCAAGACACCATCGTGGATTCAACCACTGAGGCTGAGTACATCGCAGCATCAGCTGCTGCTAAGGAGGCGGTTTGGATAAGGAATTTTGTCCAAGAGTTGGGCGTCATTCCTGATGGAGTTGGTCCAGTCCCGATGTACTGCGACAACACGGGTGCCGTTGCGCAAGCAAAGGAGCCTAGGTCTCACCAAAGATCCAAACATATACTGAGGAAATACCACATAATCCGGGATATTATGGCTAGAGGTGACATGGCAATTGAGAGAGTCGCCTCTGCGGGCAACATTGCTGATCCACTTATGAAGCCCTTGCGAGGACCGTTGTTTGAAAAACATCACGAAACAATGGGACTGCGTCTGATGAGTATTGGCTATAGGGCAAGTGGGAGATTGTTAGAGTAGATGCCCAACTAGCCAACTTGTGGCATGTGGGTTTTATAGACTCTTGTATATGACAATCTTTATTTATGAAATACGCATTTATTTATGGCATTGTTTATTTTCGTTATGCTATATAATGTTAACAATTGTATTGGATAAAGACCTAGAATGCACCATAGTGTATGTTAGATGTGATAGTGGATATGATGGCTATCATGAAACACATCTAATAGTCACTGTGTATTCTGAATTCGTTCCTAGTCGATTGGGCCGTCAAAATGAGGATAAGGCCGCCCGAGCTTGAGACTAGCATCTGCGATGCGAAGTACCATGTTTCATTGGTAGGGAACATTATGATGTTCTGAGCATGCAGATGGATAGTGACCTGGTGATCTATCGAACTACCCTCGTTCGGACTTTCCAAGTGGTTACCATTTGTCGAGTGGATAAGTCCGAGGTCTTGGTTTTACTGATTAGTCCTTACTACTCGAAACGTCATTGAGACTCTACATGATAGACACCTCACTTTGACCCGTTTGACGACTCACTTGGGGTCATTAGGCGGCGGGATTGGGTGAGGTCCCGATGCATGTAGGAGTCGATGCTTCATTGTCGAGGATTCACCGCTCGCTCTCAATCGTGGATATCCTATGCTATCTGAGGGGATAATAGTGTATAAATCTCTGGCCAGAGTACTGGATGTGTTTTAGGTAAATGGTTTTACCTAGTAACACTCGCGATGTCACTATTCGATCTCCAAGATGTATGCATAGCTATCGGATCCTTAGCGACTCTCGATTTATCAATGGTCGTTGATCTGATCGGGATATATGTGTTGAAAGGACCGTACTGTACGCTAACCACAACCAAATGGTTCTTGCAGGCACTATTAGTGATACCTAGGGGATCATGGGGCGATGTTTCTAGGCGCTTTACCATGATCCGATGGGCAAGTCCGAAATTGTGATTTCGGAGTCACAATGGTTGTGGGCCCATGGCTAGCTGTTTCCCTGAACCATTGAGGGTCACACAAGTACTGGATTCATGATTCCTGCACGGAAACTGAGCTCAACGTGTTGAGCATAGGAGGAGGAATTTAGGGAGTGCGACTTCCGAAAAGTCAACAGGGGTCAAATTGTGATTTCCCAAAAGTTGAGGGGCTAAACTATAATGATCGTCCCAGAAATAGGATCACTAAGTGAATAGGAGTTCAGAAGGGGGGGGTTGAATGAACTCCTTCGATTTACTATTTCAAAACTCTTTTAAAAGTTTGGATCTCAGTTTTATGCAAACTTCTCGGCCAACAATATTTGTGCGGAAAAAGGCCGATTGGTTTGTGAATAGTAAGAAATAAATAATATGTAAATGCGTAAAGTAAAAGTAAGATATCAGAGATTAGTTTCTGGAAGTTCGGACTTCAATGTCCTACGTCTCCCCTTCTTCCTCCTCGGAAGGTATCACTAGAAGACTTTGATGGTTACAGCACTTCTGCAAACACCCACCCACACAAGCAGCACTTGTATGGACTCCTAGCTATCTCAACAATCGATCCAAGCAGATGCAACTGCTGGTTACAACACTTGATAGTATTTTCGAACTGCTTCACAAAGCCAGTTCGTTACAGACTCAATCACAAGATATACAATGATTACACGTATATGAGACTGTAAAAATCTTCTGGTATAAACAATGAAACTCGATTACAACAATGTAACCAGAAGATTGACTCGAAGGTATTTCAATGAAGATCAACTGTTAGATTCTTCGAGTCTTTGAGCTTTTGAATATTTCAATGAGTAGATAGCTCTGAGAGTATTTTGACAGCGTTTCAGTAATAGCAATAGCAAGAGATGTATTCTTCAATTCAAAGCGTCTGCTATTTATATCCTTCATTCAACGGTCGATGAATCCAAATAAGGCAACAAATCCTTTTTGAATTTCTGACAGTAGTACGCCGTCAATCCTGCTCCACTACAAGGTAAATTGCGTTAAGTCAGGGATACGAGAATTATTTCCATATATGAGCAATCCCATTGTAACGACCTCTGTCAATGTGTACTATTCATCCAAAAATAGTACCAATCTTGTCCCCTTAATTCCAGGCAATTTGTACGATTCTACGAATCTTTTCCAATTGAGTAAACGATCGTATTTGAATCAATTTTAGCTTGCGCCTGAAACAAATTTGACAACCAGATCCAATTTCCTTCAACGTGGTTTCAAATGTTGCGACTGGAAAATACTTGTATGCGTCGACTGGTTTTCCACGTGTGATTTTCCAGCGCCTGGATTTACATATGATCCAACGACTGGTTGAAATAAAACTCTGTAGCTCTCGTCTGGATATGGCACCACTGTAGCTTGCATCTGGTTTTAATACGACGTCGCTTCAACCTATTTTGGGAAAAGATTTTCAAAATATTTCAACAGTACGGAGTAATAGATTTTGCTAAATATTTTAAGTAAGCAGAATATTTTTCAAAGAATATTTGCAAAGTACATAATTCAATCGTAGAAACGCGCGCCAAAAAGTAATAAGTCACAACTGCTGCGACTGGTTTTATAACCTTGCAGCTGGTAGTTTAATATATCGCTAGGTAAGCAAGATCTGGTCACATATAAGTATCAACTGTATATATGCAACTTCTGAGTGTCCAGACGCAACATATTCAGATGACGTCACACTTAACAATCCAGACCTTGGTTCCCCCTGCGACTGGTACATACCTTGTGACTGGTGCTCTTCGACTGGTATCTTGCGACTGGTAAACCAGTCGACTGGTACTTTCCAAAGAAAGTTGTCCCCTCGACTGGAGGCTACTGTTCCCCCTGAACAAGATACCTTCAGCTGAAGCAGACAATGGCTTTCAACCTGCAACTGTTAGTGCACATAAAATCAAGGAAATTCAAGAAGACCTAAGGTGTTTCTAAAATAAGAAAACTTAGCGTCCGGCAGAGGTTTTGTGAAGATGTGAGCAACTTGTTGCTCCGTCGACACGTACTCCAACCGGACGTCCTTCTTTAGCACGTGGTCTCTTATAAAGTGATGCCTGATATCGATGTGCTTGGTCCGTGAGTGCAGAACAGGGTTCTGGGTGATTGCAATTGCACTTGTGTTGTCACAGAGAATAGGAGCTTCAGAAGCATCAATGCCATAATCCTTCAATTGATGTTGAACCCAGAGGATTTGTGCGCAACAACTGCCAGCAGCAAGATATTCCGCCTCAGCAGTTGACGTGGCAATTGACGTCTGCTTCTTACTAACCAAGAGATCAATCGATCCCCTAAAAATTGACATGTTCCACTTGTGCTCTTGCGATCAATCCTGCAACCTGCGTAATCTGCATCACTGTACCCAATTAGTTCAAAGCCGGAGTCTTTGGGATACCAAAGACCCACGTTAGGAGTACCCTTCAAATATTTCAATATGCGCTTTACATCAATGTAATGCGATTGCTTTGGCTCTGCCTGAAATCTAGCACACATACAGACAGCAAACATGATGTCTGGTCTGCTAGCAGTTAAGTATAGCAAAGAGCCTATAATACCACGATACAAAGATACCTCGATGGCAGATCCAGCTTCATCTTTGTCCATCTTGATGGTGGAGCTCATGGGAGTCGCTGCTGCTGAACTATTTTCCATTCCAAATTTCTTCAGCAGTTCTTTAGTGTATTTAGCCTGGTTGATGAATATTCCATTCTCCAACTGGCGCACTTGTAAGCCTAAAAAGAATGTCAGCTCCCCCATCATGCTCATCTCAAACTTGTCCTGCATCAATTTAGAGAACTTCTTGCACAGTTTGGGGTTAGTTGACCCAAAAAGAATATCATCAACGTAAATTTGAACAAGTAAGACATGGTCATCCTTAACAAATTTAAACAAAGTCTTATCAACTGTGCCTAATGTAAATTGATGTTCCAGCAGGAAGTTCGTGAGTGTATCATACCAAGCTCTGGGTGCTTGTTTCAACCCATATAGAGCTTTGTCCAGTTTGTAAACAAACTCAGGATTTGTATGATCAACGAAGCCAGGAGGTTGTGCAACATACACTTCCTCTGTCAAAACGCCATTTAGAAAGGCACTCTTGACATCCATCTGAAAGACTTTGAAGTCTTTGTATGCAGCATATGCAAGGAACATGCGTATGGCTTCTAATCTAGCTACTGGTGCAAAGGTTTCATCAAAGTCTATTCCTTCCATTTGTCTAAATCCTTGTGCAACCAGCCTAGCCTTATTTCTTGTTACTATTCCATCTTCATTCAGTTTGTTCCTAAAAACCCAACGAGTTCATATGAATGAATGATTTTTAGGTCTAGGTACAAGTTGCCATACTTTATTACGTGCAAATTGATTTAACTCTTCTTGCATAGCTTCTATCCAGCTTGGGTCAGCTAAGGCTTCATCTATTTGTTGGTTCTATATGCGAAAGAAAAGCAGCATCAAAATGATCATACTGAGATAGCTGGCCTCTAGTGCGAACAGGGGATTCAAAATTACCTATGACTTGCTCAGGTGGATGATTTCTATTCCACCGAAGATCAAGTCCAATGGGATTTGATTGTTGTTCCCCCTGTGTTTCTGGATGAGTTTCAACGACTGTATCAGCAGTCGTGAATTGATGTTGTCCATTGTTTGTGGCTGCGACTGCTTCCAGCTGATGAGAGGTGCTTGCTGCTGGTATATCAGCAGGTGAACTTGATGTGCTGCCTGCTGGTTCACCAGCTGGAGGACTCGAAATCAATTGTAGTGGACTCACGACTGGTTGTCCAGCAGGTGAGCTCGCGACTGGTTGTCCAGTCGCTGATCGAGCAGCGTCTGGTAGCATGTCATCTTGATTCATTGTTGCTTGTCTCCCAGCAGTTGGTGCACTTGTATTTCGATCCTGCGGCTGATCCACGTTAGTTAAATCAATAACAACTGGATTACCTGTTGAATCTTGTTGCATATTGTTGTGCGTTGTGACCACTGCTGGTTGTTCATCCTCAACTGAATATCTTTGTGGCACGTCGTCGTCTGATTCCTCAAGGATGTTGATTCCAGACGAACACAAATCATGAAGGATTGCAGCTGAGTTTGATTTGAAACTTGTTTCATCGAAAATCACATGAGCGGATTCCTCAACAGTTAAGCTTCTATTGTTGAACACTCTGTATGCTTTGCTCACTGCAGAATAGCCTAAAAAGATACCTGCATCAGATTTGGGTTCAAAGGCTGTTAGATGCTTCTTTCCATTGTTATGAATGAAACACTTGCATCCAAACACCCTGAAATATGAAATATCAGGTTTCTTGCAATCCAGATCTCATAATGGGGTTTTATCGTGCATCTTATTAATCATTGATCTGTTCTGAGTGTAACACGCTGTGTTAACTGCTTCTGCCCAAAATTTTTGAGAAAT
>KQ987265.1:6573-24868 GCA_001598015.1 Dorcoceras hygrometricum
ATCAACATTATCATGCTCACCTGCACAATATAACCTAGTGAGCCTAAAGGCCCAGCATGCTATATCCGCTAATTTAACAAGGTACATATAGTAAAACCACATACAAGCACATAAGCGTATGAACATAATTTTCATGACATGCGTGCATTAAAAGATCTTAAGACGTTAAATCATGCTGTAGTCGTACATAAATCATCATAACATATATGTTAAGGCATAGCATAATACATAACATAACTTAAAAGAACATGCGAGTCGTATCCATGAAGTGAGAGCCGTTAAATTCGATTGATCAATCTATAAACCAACGTACGTGGCGGTGTGGTTCACCCGACCTTACCTCGGGATCCCTATATGTCACACCTCTATGCTTGCCACTTCACCATGTCGTGATCACATGGATCCATAAGCTCATAATCGTTATACATTAACAGGGGATCCCCGGGCCCGGATACCCGGCTAACTTCCATCGTTACTTTGCCCCACAACACTTCAATTTCTCAAAATATTTTCATTCATGCCTTAACATTCTTTAAACTTTCATGATGCATGCGTTTCATAAAAATCATGCGACTTAAAATCTTGGCCCATCAATATATATTTAATTTCCTTAAAACATTTCATACTTAAATACAAAACGTAATACATAAATAATTAAATATATATTCATGGGCCTATGCATTAGTTTTTTCCTCGGCCCGATCAAGGACTGGCTCAAGTGACTGGCCCGCTAACTCTAAGCCCAAAGCCTCAACTAGACTTAAAATAAATTCTAGGTCCAACTCAAAATGGCCCAACAACTAAGGATGACCCTCTTTAAAATCGATTAAAGTGCTCGACCCAATATCGTTAAAAACATACTTAAAATTCATTAAAGTAATTATCGGCCTAAAATCCATTAATTTTGCAAAAATCCTAATTTAATAAAAATTCCAGCAACTTAAAAGAATAGAACTTGACTAAAAATCGTTGACCCAAAAATAATTTTGACTCGAACTAATTTTTAACTTAAAAGTTGACTTGACCCGGTAAAAACGACCCGGACTTTAAAAATAAAATAACCCCGGCCCAAAAATAAAATAATTCGGACCCGACTTAAAATATTCGACTCGAGACTTGATGAACCGCCTCGATCCACTTGAACCAGCCGGTTCAACCGAACCAAACCGGCCCAAAACCCTAACTCAAACAAAACACACACTGCACACACACTGGATGGTGTACGACAGACACGCCGCCGAAAAACAGTTCGTACGCCATGCTCCGGCCACCACTGGCTGGAGCCCCGCCGCCTGGACCACCCCCAGGTCCAGGCGGTTCTAACCTGACCGGTCTTGGCCTCAGCCATGGCCCCTACTGGACGCACGAAGGTTAGAAACCGGACGCACAAAACATGCACAAACACGCACAAACACACACTGCGTGGTGTGCGACATCAAGCCATTGGTTCGACCACAATTCCACCACTTCGAACCACGACCAGCCACTCCTAGGACCAACATGAACCAATTAACCATGAGCCAAGACCCCTCAAGCTGCCCATGAACCGAAGCCATGCTAAAAGGATCAAAACCGTGAGGTGCACATATGAGTACATGCATGATCATGAACATAAACCTTGAGATCTGAAACATTCACATAAAATTCATGCATAATCTTTGTAAAAACAGTATATTATTATTTATATGGTGAGAAAAAAAGAATATAACATGCCTTGGTTGATAGAGAAGCAAAAATACGTGATACCGGGGCGGAGGACAATGGAGACGACCACACCTTGAGTTTCAATGGAAAAACTTCCAATTTTCGGCAACCAAGGAGAGTATGGAGTCTGAAGTTGGCTGATGAGAGGAGGGTTAGGGCAAATTTTCGAGTTTCCCCGAAGCCTTTAATTTTTGTAACATAAGGCCTCTCAATTTTAAAAGTGTCATAAAAGTCATAAAAATGGCCCGTATAGGCGAAAAACGGGTCCTCCTCGGTAACCGTGCATAAAATCTCATTTTCTTGGAAATTGTGCATAAAATAAAAATATTTTGCTTTAAAATATGTCTAAGTGCTAAAAAATTAAAATATTTTCGATTTGGTCGACTCCGGACTCGTCCCCACTTATAGGTCTCAAACCGTACCGTAAAGCGATAAGTACACGTAAAGCATAAAATCATCACATAAACACATACATGACATGTAAATCATATAATCAAAAGGTTTTCCTCCTAGTCATGCATTCAATTCACGTAATTAGGATTTCTGGGCGTTACAATAACCATGTATCAGATACCTGGTAACAACCACAACCGAATGTAACAGACTAAAAGAAAAGCACAGGGCATCCCCTGGCAAACAATACTGATACATAAATATATGCTATATGCTACTGGGATACTCTAACCACCTCCTGGGGCACCTCTAGCTGGGTCAGCTCCACGACCAGCTGGATAACCTGAACAACAAAACAGGCAAGGAAAACAACTAAGCCCCAGAGGGACATAGGGTCAAACCCCAGTACGGAGAGCAACTATAAAACAGCAGTCAACAGCAAAAATAAAATGCAGATGCTATGCATGAGACCAGGAACAACAACCGGAGGATATTTTAAGTCAAGAAACTATTTATGCAAAGATTTTTAGTTATTTTGAGCATGGAATTGTTTTAATGCATACATTTTAAGTCAAGAAACTATTTGAAGTAGAAATATTTTAATGCATGTGTGTGTATTATTTAGTACTCGATATCTCAGTTTTGTACTTTTTGAGTCTTTAGACTCACTATGCTTGGATGGTGCAGATGAGGCTGATATCGAGACTGAGGGGAAGGATTCCTGAGCGGACTGCAGTCAGACTTGGCACCTACCCAGCGACCTCTTGTTTCTGGTTAGCACGTTCAGTCTTTTTAGCATATGTCGACTTGTTTTGAGAAAAATATATTTTTCTTATGCATGGGATTTTTATGACTTAGTCAAATTTTAGTCATCATGCACGATTATTTTTATTGTTTAAGACTTTTATTAATCTTAGAAACCTTATGACAATGACTTACTATTATTGTTTCATTTATAAATATTTTTATTATCTATCATGTGGGAGTTAGTATATAAAGAGAAAAAAAAATATTCCAAGTATTTTCTTTTCTGCATTTATGATCTCTTTTAACTTAAATATAATTTAAGAAGTGAGGAGCGTTACAATTGGTATCAGAGCATGGTTCTGGTTTGGGTGGTGCCTACAGCTGACTGCAAGAAACTCAAGGAGTCTCGCCTCGAAGTCTGTAAGTCTTAGTGTTTGATTGCTTTATATAATTGTCCAATTATTTCCAGTTTATGTTTATTATTTTTAGATATTGATGTGATTATGTCTTGAGGCTATAAGTTTGCATATATTATTGTTTTTTTATTTGAGGCATGTTGAGATTAAGTAGTGAAATTCGTTACAAACCTCAGATGCCTCCCAGACGACAAGTTACCCCACCTCCACCACCATCGTTCAGCTCCAGCGAGCAGGTTTTAGCTGGGCTTGCACAGATTTTGAGACAGAATGCCGGGACTGCACGGGCGGCCAGGACCGAGATGTCGTATGAGAAGTTCCGCAAGATGTGGCCGCCGGATTTTACCGGTACTACCGATCCATTTGTGGCTGAGGGATGGGTCAAGACTTTAGAGACGATCTTTAGGTACATGCGACTGGAGGATGCTGCTCGAGTCAGTTGCGCCATCTTCCAGCTGAAGGATGACGCTGCCCTTTGGTGGGAAGGGGCAGAAAAGACAGTGGATGTGGACACTATGACTTGGGAGGAGTTCAAGAAGATTTTCTATGACCTTTACGTCGGACGTACAGGCTAGGCTGCAGAGGGAGTTTAGGAACCTCCTGCAGGGAGACATGTCTGTGTCAGAGTATGTGAAGAAGTTCGACATGGGTTCTCTCAGATGGGCCATCTGTCTGGGGATGATACGATGTACTCATCGCCAATATGGTACCCAAAGTTGTTTGCAAACTCTTCCAAAATATGGAAGTAAACCTCGGATCACGATCTAAAATAATAGAAACAGGCGCACCATGCAATCTCACCACGAAATATATGTACAACTTCACCATTTTCTTCAAAGAATACGTCATACTATAGGGAATGAAGTGTGTAGACTTCGACAATCTATCTATCACAACCCACACAGTATCACATCCTCTGCTGGAACGAGGCAAATACGTGACAAAATCCATTTCTATGTGCTCCCAATTCCACTTGGGAATTTCCAAACTCTGCAATAAACCATCAGGTCTCATCCTTTCAGTCTTGACTTGCTGACAATTCAGACAACGGGCTACAAAATCAGCAACATCACTTTTCAAACCTGCCCACGAGTAATGCTGCTTCAAGGCATAATACATCTTACTCACACCAGGATGAACACTGTGTCTACTGCAGTGCGCTTCTCTCAAGATCTCCTTCAAATCAATCAGATTTGGCACAACCAACCTGCCACGAAATCTCAAACAACCATCAGATGAGACAGAATAATCCTCTAAATGTACATCTCTCACCTTCAGCTTCAACTCATGTATAGATGGATCTGTTCTCTGAGCTGCTCTAACGCTCGCAACAATCTGTGGCTCAACTTGGAAAGAAGACACCACAATAAAATCCTCACCTGGGTAAAACCTCCAACCAGTAGTGCTTAGATGCTCATGGACCTTCAAAATCTGCAACGAAGCCAGCATCGCTACTTGAGCCTTTCTGCTCAACGCATCAGCAACCACATTCAACTTCCCAGGCTGATATTGGATCTAACAGTCAAAATCCTTATGCAGCTACATCCATCTAGGCTGTCTCATGTTCAAATCTGATTGTGAAAAACAGATATTGAAGGCTCTTGTGGTCTGAGTACACCACAAACTGCTCGCCATACAAATAGTGGAGCCAAATCTTCAAGGCAAAAACCACTGCTACTAACTCCAAATCATGAACTGAGTAACGAGTCTCATGTTCAACTGACGAGAAGCAACGCAATGACTCGACCATTCTGCATCAACACAGAACCCAATCCATTCAAAAAAGCATCTGCACAAACAACTAAACCACTTGAACCACACGGCAAAGCTAACACAGGTGCAGAAGTTAGCTTCACTTTGAGCAACAGAAAATTGTTCTCACACTACTGTGTCCACACAAACTTCTTGTCTTTCTGAGTCAACTGCGTCATTGGCTTAGCTATACTAGAGAATCCCTCTATAAAACGCCGATAATAGCCAGCCAAACCGAAGAAAATACGAATCTCAGCAACATTATTGGGACGCTCCCAGTTAAAAACAGCTTCTAATTTACTGGGATCCACAGAAATATCTGCTGCTGAAACAACATGACACAGAAATACAACTCCGTCCAACCAAAACTCGCACTTGGAGAACTTAGCATACTACTGCGAGTCTCTAAGCGTCTGAAGAACCAACTTCAATTCTCCTTGTGCTGCATCGGAGTCTTAGAGTACACCAAAATGTCATCGATGAACACAATCACAAAATGATCGATGAACTCCCTAAAGACCCTATTCATCATGTCCATGAAAACTGCAGGGGCATTCGTCAAACCAAAAGGCATAACTAAAAACTCATAATGCCTGTACCTCGTACGAAAAGCAGTCTTCGCAAGATCTTGCTCTCGAATGTGCAACTGATGGTACCCCGAGCGCAAATCGATCTTAGAGAATACAGCCGAACCCTGAAGCTGATCAAACAAATCATCGATCCTAGGCAAAGGGTACTTATTCATTATTGTCGCCTTATTAAACTGCCTAAAGTCGATAAACATCCTCATCGATTCGTCCTTCTTCTTAACAAACAAGATAGGCGCTCCCCTAGGCGACATGCTTGGCCTAATGAAACCCTTCTCCAAAAAATCACTAAGCTGAACCTTAAGCTCCCTCAACTCAGCAGGCGCTAACGATACGGAGCACACGAGATCGGAGCTGTACCAGGTACCAACTCAATGCTAAAGTCTATTTCCCTCTTCGGATTAAAACCAGGAATCTCCTCCGGAAACACATCCGAGAAATTGCGAACAACGGGAACTTTACTAAGCTCTATGCGCAAAGAAGAAGACGCATCCAAAGCATAAATCATAAACCCAGCATTCTCCAACGACAAAAGGCTAAACATTTCCATCACAGAGACTAAAGGAATCTTCGATCGGGAATCTAGGCCATAGAAATTCCACTTCTCTCCAAACTGAGGCCTAAAGCGTACAACGCCATGGAAACAATCCACGGTGGCTCTATAACTGGACAACACGTCCATTCCCACTATACAATCAAATTCCCACATCACAAACCTAATCAGATTCGCTAACAACACATTCTCACCAAACCTAAGAATTTCAATCAACAAAATCTCCTGGGAGTACAGGCTCGCGCCGGCAGGAGTCGCTACAGACACAACATCACACAAAGAAGTGGTATGCAAACCATGCTCAACCACAAATTCATCAGCAATAAAAGAATGTGATGCTCCTGTATCAAACAACACACGCGCAGGAAAATCAAAGACAAAACAAGTACCTGCGATCACTCCTCCTCCTGGCGTGCCCTCCACTTGCTCCCTTGTCAAGGAATTCACCTAGGCAAACTGAGGTCCTGAAAACTGAGGATGGGAAGACTGTCCAAACTGCAAAGGACCAGGCTGCTGAAACAGCCTAAATAGAGGCTCCCCCAACCTATGCTGCTGAATCGGAAAAGAAGAACGACCTCTAGAAAATCCACCTCGACCTTGCGGTGGGGCGGCGGTATGCTGAGATCCAGACAAAGGACACACTCTCGTAAAGTACTCATACTAATCACAAACATTGCACGAACCTTGCACACCTACACACTACGCTGTAGGATGCTTTCCACCACAGTGGCCACAATACTCAACCTTGGAACTACTACCACTGCTAGAACTCCCCGAGCCAGAAGAACTCGAACCAGACTTCTTCTTGAACTGATGACCACGAGGTCTAAACCTCTGGTGTCCAGACTGCTGGGCTACTTGCTACTAGGGTGGCTGAGATGACTGCACAGACTGAGAAGGTTGCACCCCCGAAACCATGGGACGGTTACATTGCACCACTTGAGGCCTAACACGAGACCTACGGTTCTGCAGTCCCTCCTCAATGTCAATAGCCCTGTCCATCGCTTCTGCATAGCTAGCCGATGAACTCACCAGCACCAACGAATACAACTCCTCATTCAGTCCTTCCATGAACTCTCCAGCACCAACGAATACAACTTCCTCATTCATAGGGAAGAAGAGAAGAAAACCTCCGGGCATACTCTCCCACGGACATAGATCCCTGCACCAGATTATCAAACTCACGCTCCCTGGCGTTCACAAAGGATTCCGGAACGTACTCCTGATGGAAGACAGTACAAAATCTGTTGAGCTAACCCATGTTGACGGGATACGTGTGATTGATTGACTGGGTAGCTCCCATTCTCTCACATGAGTTGTGGTCATCCCTGTTCTGTATGGTGTCTGGTACCATGTGTGATCGAGCGACTGGGTAACTCCCATTCTCTCACGCATATGGTGACCATTCCTATTGCTGATGTCCAGCTGTGTACAGTTCCCTTGGATCCTTTGATCTTCCTGTTCTCATGCATCGCATTGCATTTATAACTTGTTATATCCACTTGTTGTTTTATGTTGCTCTCCGTACTGGAGTTTGACCCTGCCCCTTTTGGGGCTATTTGGTTTGTTATGTGCCATTCAGGTTTTCCAGGGTATTCAACTGGCCGAGGTGGTGATTCAGCTGGTGATGTCCCCAGAGGTTGATTAGAGTTTCCCACATATATATATATATATTTGTTGTATGCTAATACTTGCTGTATTTTTATAACTGTTGTGTGTGCAGCTTTTGGTTGATGTAAAACAAATATTTTGAGTATAAATGTATTTTGAAATTATGTTTTCTAAGTCAGGCCAAAGAGAAAAATTTTAGCCTCTATTTAATGCTTCCGCAGTTATTTTTGTGTGTTTAAGCTCTGATTTGTGCACTGGGACTGACAGTAACTAGCCTGAGGGTGTCACGGGATTTTAAGTATGTATAATTTACTTTGATTGTGTGCACGTCATTTACTTCCAACACTTGGCGTATTTTCACTCTCGAGAGAAAATCTTACCCTTTAGCAAAAATCTTACTGCTCACCAAACTCTATCTTATCCGATTGAACAGCTATGGGATCAGTTCTAGGGAAAAAAACTTAGGTGTGAGCAGCTTTGGGAGCCGTTCTCGGGAAAATAGCTTAGGAGTGATTCAGCGTAGGAATGTAAGCTTGTGGGTGCCTTGAGTTGAATTCAGATCATGAGTGTTGTGCTGCATCGTCTGTGTAAGCTGTCCTGAGGGTGTAAGCTGTCCTGAGAGTGTAATCTGTGATCGTGATCTGTGTAAGCTGTCCTGAGGGTGTAAGCTGTCTTGAGGGTATAATCTGTGTGAGCGTGATATGAGTTGCAAGCATAAACTGTGTAAGCTGTCCTGAAAGTGTAATATTTGTGAGCGTGATCTGAGGGTGTAAGTTGCCCTGAATGTGTAAGCTGTGTAAGCTTTCCTGAGGGTGTCGCGGGATTTTAACTATATATAATATACTTTGACCATGTACACATAATCACTTCCAATACTTGGTGTATTTTCTCTCCAGATAGCCAACCTTACCCTGTAGCAAAACTCTTACTGTTCATTGAACCCTATCTTCTCCAATTGAGAAATTATGGGAGCAGTTCTAGGGAAAACAACTTAGGAGTGAGCAGCTCTGGGAGCAATTCTGGGGAAAAAAGCTTAGGAGTTAGCAGCTCTGGGGAAAACAGCTTAGGAGTGATTCAACTTAGGGCTGTAAGCTTTTGTGTGCCCTGAGAGGAATTTTAAGATCGCAATTGTTGTGCTGGCTAATCTTAGTAAGCTGTCCTGAAGAGCGTAATATGTGTGAGCGTGATCTGAGGGTGTAAACTCTCCTGAAGTTGTAAGCTGTCTTGAGGGTGTAAGCTTTCCTGAGGGTATCGCGGGATTTTAAGTATATATAATTTACTTTGATCGTCTGAAATTCATTCACTTCCAACATTTATTAGCGTATTTTCTCTTTCGAGACCGCACCTTACCGTGTAGTGAAACCCTTATAGTTCATGGAACCCTATCTTCTCCGACTGTCGGCGGTAGACGTCTTAGCTTGGAGCAAGGTGGGTAGCGTTGAGTTCTTCTCCTCAATATCGTTCTTTCCATACCGCTTTTGGAGCCGTTGGTTGGCTGGAAAAGTGAGCGGGATGTAGGCATAGCGTACTGACTTTTCGTGATTTCGGATATTTGGTTCATCATCTCGGGTAGCACCTTCAGTTAAGTGTTAGTTCTTGTTCTGTGCCTCATTTAGAGCTAGTTATCGTATTTGGGGTTGTAGGTTCCAGTTTGGCTGAGCTGGTAGTTCTTCTCCTCGAGCTAATGTCGTGTGGTTGAGCAGGTCTGTTAACTCAAATAGAAGCTTTGTGACTGTTTATATGTTATTTCATCTGTATTCTGATATCATTAATTAAGTTTGTAACAAAAAACCACTTTTGACGTCTATTCTCATTTTAACCCTGCTTTGGTTTGTAAACCTGCGTGCTGGTATGTTGAGCAGTATGTGTGCATACTGTGTTATGTTATTGCTTGCATATCTTCTCTTGTCATATGTTGCAAGTTGTTGTTTCTGTATACACGCATTTCATATTGTTTTGTAGGTATATGGTTGTTCGAGCGACTCTGTCGAGTTTCTCTAAGAGAGCTGGATGAGTAGTAGACACTATCTAACAATGTGTCTCTGATGTTGCATTGGTTCATGTACACTTATGATTTAGTGAAATTAATTTGTCCAGTCCGTTGAGAATACTGCTATTTTATCTTCGTCTTGATGGTGGGGCATTTATAAACTTGTTCTAAAAAATGGTAAATGGTGGTCAAGTGGAGTTCTGGACCTGCATCTGTTTTTCACGTAATGTGGATCCAAGCAGATTCTGCCATGAATTGATCAGCATGTGATGCAATAAGGGAATGGTGGGTCTTAGTTTCTTGAATAATTACTTTTTGATTCATAAATATCATTGACAAAGCAAATTCACACTTATTTTGCCAGATGTTAGTGGGTCTTATGGTATGCAACTCTCTTTGGATAGCATAGTCTAGTTTATTGCTCTTTTGTCTGCTGAATTTATCACCTTACGTACATTATATTATTATTATCGTTGCAGAATATTATCGTCCGTGTAGACCAGTGCTGTTTGTGGTCTTCAGCTTAGGTCAGAGCTGTTCGTAATTGTCAGATCGGACGAGAGCTTTTTATGGTTCCATCTTTGGCTAGAACTCAATGCGTGTAAGCTGGCCAGTGCGTGATCTGACCTGTTGATGTGAGCTGTGCCACTGTGAATGTCGCGAGCGTGTTCCAAGCTGAGGTGCTACGAAAGCTGAGTATGGTTCATAAGTCTTAATCTACGCGAGAGCTGAACGGCATACGAAAGCTGAACAGATAAGAGCTGATTTGAATGCGCAAGCTGAGCTGCTTTTCCTGGGCTAAATGCAGTGAGGAGGTCTGAGCTGATATGATATCACTGTAGGCATTATCTGTTGAACAAAAAAAGTATTTTGTGGTATTAACATTGTAGTTTTCCATTTTTTTGTGTAATTAATTGAAATTCCAAATATTCTATATATAAATTAATCATTTTTAATTCGTTTCATTGTAATTGTATTATAACAATGATTTTTGAAAAACAATGTCGAAAAATAAAAAAAACCGTGTTTAAATTCACATACGACAACGGTTTGACTTACTCATTTTTTTAATACAACGGATATTTTCCGTTGTTATTTGTTCAAACAACGGTGAAAATCCATTGTCTATTAGGAAAAAAATCGTTGTCGAAGCTCGTGTTGTTAAAAGTCTCGCTTAGAGACACCGGTTTTTATCCGTTTTTATACATTCAAAATCCATTGTTATACGTTCAAACGACAACGGTTAATTTCTATTGTTGTTAACCGAGACTTTTAATAACACGGGTTTCGACAACGGTTTTTTGGCCTAATAGACAACGATGAATCCTTTGTCTATTAGCTGTTTTGTTGTAGTGTCCCAAAATTAGGTCTAACTCAAGCATGGGTAATACTATTAAATCTGCACATATAATATACCCTTGTAGCTTAAGCTCTATGTTGCGAAAAACACTATTGGTTAATAAACTTTCTCCGATGGAATGTTACACAATAACCTACCTCTAATACTTCTGGTTGATTTGATAATTTCTTAGCAAAAAATATAAAAGAATGTGTTGCACCAGAATCTAACAAAGCTAAAGTAGTCTTACTGGTGACAACAATTTTACTTGTAACCACCGTAGAGTTTGATTGGGCCTGATGTGCCGTCATTACATAAGCTCTACTTTTGATGAGTTGTTTCGACTGTGGGAAATTCCTTGAAATATGCACTGGCTTACCACATTTGTATCTCACATCCTGTCCAAATCGGCATTGACCAGCATGATTCTTGTGATAGGTTGGACAAGCTGGTCTATTACCGATCTTTGGAACTGCATTGATCGGTTGGGATTGAACAGGTTTTTGCCCTGCGACCCTTGCTGGTTATTGTTGGGTCTTTTGGATTGTCTGTGGTCCTTGTTTTGAAAGGCTTGAAGTTTCAGTTGACGTTCTTCGTCAATCTCCTTCCAATCTTGTTCAGCACGCAGGGCTTTGTTTACTGTTTTCCTGTAGTCAGCTGGTTCAGCAAGCCTAACGTCATGTTCCAACATTGGCCTTAGTCCATCTACAAAGTGTCGGAGCTTTTCCTCCGCATTCCTACCTATTAGAGGAATAAAATAACATCCTCTCTAGAATTTGTGGACATAATCCCACACCGGCATACCTCCTTGTTTTAGTAGAAACTCTATCTTCAGCTCAGCCATCACATCCACTGTGAAGTACTGGTCATAGAACAACCGTTTAAATTCCTCCCAGGTGAGCACAGCCAAGTCTACAGTCAGCTTGACCCCTTCCCACAAAATCATATCATCTCCCTCAGCATTTATATAGCACACTGAGGTCTATCCTGGTCAGATAGGTGGAGATAGTCGAACATATGAATTCTATGTCGGGGAACCGTGGCGGATCCGGATCACGCCTCCCGGCTAGGCAGCGGAAGAACAAAATTGGGCCGGGAGACGATCAATACAATTAAATAAACATACAAGCTATGACCATTCATAGGGTGTTTATCGGGGTTACCTTTCTGGCAACTCGTGCCTGGCTCCGACCAGTTCGCAAGGAAACCGGCACTTCACGGTAGGCAGCGGTAGATAACGTCAATCAGGTCCACGACCGGAATGGAGAATCATTCGTCAGCCTGCACTAGAAGGCCTGACGAGATCGGCGTGGACGGATTCTCCTCGTCAAGTTGGCCGGAACAAATTCCGGCAAGAGAGGCGGCGGCGGCGGCGCAAGGCGGCGGCGGCTTTTGAGAGAGGAGAGGGGCGGCCAATTAGAGCTAGGGTTAGGGTTTTATTTTTGTGTTGTGTGTTATTATGAAGCTTAAGTCTACATTAAGTAGACTTAATGATGGGCTTGGACCGGCCCAACGGGCCCGGGTCCAACGGATGAACATTCAGTTCATCCCCATCACCGTGACTTCATCATAACTCCGATCGCCGATCAGATCGGACCGATCGACTCAGTTTCCAAAACTGAATACTATGATCTGAAAAACCATTTTTCAGAACCCCAGTGCAAAATGACCGTTTTGCCCCTCAACAGCGGTTGAAAGCTGATAAGCTGAATACTGTAATCTGGTAAACTGAAAACTACGAAAGTATAACTGCACATGTTTGAAACATGCTTTAAACATTTGCTGGTACTCTTAAAAGAAGGTAATATAAACATTTCTTTAAAATGTGGTTGTAAACATTTTGCTTCTGTTTTTCATTTTTTTTTCTATTGAATTATGGCACCGAAGCTCTTCTTTGGTCACGACGCTTGATCAAGCTATCATCTGAAATCAGGAACTGGGTAATAAATCCCATCTTTAGTCCATGATGGGGCACAAAGGCTCATCAACCAACATCCTCACCCTTCCTATGTGAAGGGGCACACTACTTCGTCAGCCAGCATCCTCACCCTTCCTATGTGACCGTCTGTTATCTTTGCCATAATCAATTTATACATTTCATTTAAACTTCTATAAAATTTGCTTTTCTTGATCTGTTTCATATCGTTTTCTTGTATATATTTTGATTTTAAAACTCTTTTGATGATGTAAGACTATTGGTAGTTCATTGGATTTCAATTGAAAGAGAACATTGAAACCATCTTGGGCTATAGAACGAATAAAGAGCAGCAGATCTCGGAGATGGTGAAATATCTCTTGCATTGAGTATAACTACAAACAGATTGAAGTTATACCTTCGAATCAAAATTGAAGAAAAGAAGAATTAATCTTGAATTTACTGTGTCAGTCCTGAATGGACATGAGCTTTTTCATCTCGGAGTATAAACAGCACGCCATCGTACTGGTTCAGAATATTGAATCAGCTTTGGGCTGGTTGGTAAAAAAAAGTCAACTCGAACCGTACAATCGGATCACGAGAAACTGAACAATATACCAGATCATAAATGTACTGGAAATGAAATCAGATTGCAAGCAAACTGGACAACCAGATCGTGACTTAAAAACTAGCTCGGGTATAAATGAGCAGGTCGCGAACATAGTTCTATAACAACTACCAGCTTGGAAGATTTCCTTAGTCTGAAAGAATAAAAAATATCTAAGGAAAACTCCAGTAAACAAGAACCATCTTAAATTCTTCCCAAGTAAGTGTTGCCCAATACACAGTTATCTTGGCTCCCTCCCACCATATCATAGCGTCTCCCCTCAGCATATTAATAGCACACCGCGGTCTCTCCTGGTCATATAAGTGTAAGTAGTCGAATATGACTTCCAAGGATTTGATTCAGCTTTCAGATATAAGTGGATCAGTTGAACTAGAAAATTCTTGGGGACATTTTATTCTGAACTGTTCTGCAGATCCTCACGTCCAACGAATCTTCCTAATGATTGACCATTCCCATGGTTAGATTGATCAACCAAACGTTCCAGCAGTTGGGCCACAGTAGCTAAGACAGGGTTATTTCCATCGATTTCACCCTCTCCTTCCATATTACTTCTTCTTCCTCTAATTCTTCCTGAAATTATCTGTATTCGTAGCCCAATTCCACCACAAAACTACTATGAGGGAATACTATATGCTAGAATGTAAAAATGAAACTCACGGGCATAACAGAAGCGGTTGGCGAGAACTATCTAATACTGGAAGAAGTGTTTATCTCAACGACTATACTCTGACACCAATTGAAAACCTCGAAAGAACAATTCTTAAATAAACAAACTGTGAGGTGCAAATTGAAAGATGACAATTCGTTCTGGGTTGATTTGCAACCTCTTAAAAATTTCAGTTCGAAAAGCATCTAATAATAGACTATGAATTTATTCAAGGAATTTCTTAACTGCGAAACTTAATATATATATTCAAAGGTGCTAAACCATTCAGATTACATTTGAATAATGACAAAGTAATGTGAAATATACAAAAGTTGTTTCTGATTATTCAATACAACAAAAGACGAGAACTAGAAACAACACGGAAGCTAATGTCCACGATAAACACCCCCGATCCAGCTCACACCATCCAGCTCTACTTAAATCTCACCACCTGCACTCAAGAAACTAGTGAGCCAATGGTCTCAACAAGTAAAATCTGGAATAGCAAAGGCAGGTAATACAAACATAACAATAACTGTTACTATAACTGAAACTCATAAGCTGCTATAACTTGAAAGCTGATAAGCTGAATACTGTAATCTGGTAAACTGAAAACTACGAAAGTATAACTGCACATGTTTGAAACATGCTTTAAACATTTGCTGGTACTCTTAAAAGAAGGTAATATAAACATTTCTTTAAAATGTGGTTGTAAACAACCCTTTGCTCTGTTTTCATTTTTTTTCTATTGAATTATGGCACCGAAGCTCTTCTTTGGTCACGACGCTTGATCAAGCTATCATCTGAAATCAGGAACTGGGTAATAAATCCCATCTTTAGTCCATGATGGGGCACAAAGGCTCATCAACCAACATCCTCACCCTTCCTATGTGAAGGGGCACACTACTTCGTCAGCCAGCATCCTCACCCTTCCTATGTGACCGTCTGTTATCTTTGCCATAATCAATTTATACATTTCATTTAAACTTCTATAAAATTTGCTTTTCTTGATCTGTTTCATATCGTTTTCTTGTATATATTTTGATTTTAAAACTCTTTTGATGATGTAAGACTATTGGTAGTTCATTGGATTTCAATTGAAAGAGAACATTGAAACCATCTTGGGCTATAGAACGAATAAAGAGCAGCAGATCTCGGAGATGGTGAAATATCTCTTGCATTGAGTATAACTACAAACAGATTGAAGTTATACCTTCGAATCAAAATTGAAGAAAAGAAGAATTAATCTTGAATTTACTGTGTCAGTCCTGAATGGACATGAGCTTTTTCATCTCGGAGTATAAACAGCACGCCATCGTACTGGTTCAGAATATTGAATCAGCTTTGGGCTGGTTGGTAAAAAAAAGTCAACTCGAACCGTACAATCGGATCACGAGAAACTGAACAATATACCAGATCATAAATGTACTGGAAATGAAATCAGATTGCAAGCAAACTGGACAACCAGATCGTGACTTAAAAACTAGCTCGGGTATAAATGAGCAGGTCGCGAACATAGTTCTATAACAACTACCAGCTTGGAAGATTTCCTTAGTCTGAAAGAATAAAAAATATCTAAGGAAAACTCCAGTAAACAAGAACATGTAACCTACTTGTAAGAAACTAATACAAAATCACGTAAGCTACTTGAATAATATCGCAGAAAACTCAAGAAGAAACCGAGCGAAAATAATCAACATTTTCTAACTAACTTTTCTGAATCAAAACATCAAAGAAAGCATCTTAAACCCTTCTGTTGTTTGAACAAATTTTAAAGAAACTTTTTTCAAACCCTAAACTAATACAAACATGCAAGCAGAAACAATATATGTTTTCTAAAGTGCACCAAGAAACAGAGTTTACTTACCTTATCTGCGACGACTATTACAAAGAATTATCTGGCTCGATGAACACACAAAACCCATCCGTCCTTTTGAAAAATTTTAAAAACATTGATTGATTTCTTGTTTACAGAGAGCACCGGTTCAATATCTTTTGCTCTACGTGATGTTTTTGTTGTGAATAAAAATGCATGATGTTATGAGAAGCTTTTATATGAAAATATCAAAGCCTAAATGGGTAAAAACACGTTTCTTTTAAAGTGATACTATTCTTAAAAAGTGCTACTCTGATTCTAAGAACAAATAAAATGCAAAATGAACCGATTTAGTTAAAAGATGAAACAAACCGGGCTTGTCTGAACCAGCAGGACAGCTCTTGCAATCGTGTCTCTAATCTGGAAAAATCAGCTCAGATGAAATCTGATTGGCAAAAGCATTACAAATAGATTCCGTAATACTTTAAACTTTATATATGTGGATTTATGGATTCTTGGGTGTTACAGTAGCAATGAACCGCTTGCGTACAGTCTGTTATTTCTAAATTTTTTAATGGTATACGGCAATGTTACAAGGTTATATGACAGAAGTTTTCCTTGCCATATTGTTTAAAGTTTAAAGGAAGTAGATTTCAAAGTTAAAAGATTTATGGCAAATATATCAGATGGTCAGTACAGAGAGGGTAAGGACGCTGGTTGACGAATCGGTGTGCCCCTCCATAGGAAAGATAAGGATCCTAGTTGACGAACTAAATGCCCCCTTCAACATTTAAGTTGGGATTTATTCCTCAGTTCCTGAATTCATATGATAGCTTGATCAAGCGAACTGACCTATGGAGGTATTTATGTGCTGTAACGAAAGAAAATAAGAACAGGGTTGTTTATAGTCTCAATTTTGAGCAAAGATTATGTTAAAGTCTACTTCTTTAATACCTGCTTTTAAATGTTTTTGAAGTATTTTTAAGCATGTTCAGTTATGCTATCTTAGTTTACAGTTCTTACAGCTTTCGAGCTTTCAGTTTACAGTAAAAGCTATTTTCCATTCCTACCTTTGCTATCCCCAGATTTACCTGTTGAGCCCCTTGGCTTACTAGCCTTCATGGTTGTAGGTGAGGTGTGACGCCAGCACCCACGGGGTCACGAATTTGGGGTAAATAAAAATTTTAGAATAAAAGGAAGGGCTGAAGGACAATTGTTATAAGCTGTAATTCTTATAACTTTGAAAGAATTTCGAAACATAAATACAAAAGCTGACAGACACTTGCGCGGCGCTAAATATTAAAACATTTGCGGAAAACAGATATCATATATATATTTGCAATTGCGGGTTAGAACATCTGAAATTCTATTTGAATATAAAATTGTTGCAACTGATCTAATACAGTCTTTTGCAAAAGATAAAACAACATCAACGTGACACGGAAAACGTTGGCCATTGATAAACACAACACCACGCAACTGCTGTCAGACTTCATCCTCCGTTCGCCCCTCAGCTGTCGAACCTGCACAATTTTAAAAGCTAATGAGCCTAGGGTCTCAGCAAGTAAAATCTGAGTAATAACAATTTCATTTAACGCAGGCCAACATCTAATCATACATAACTGAGTTAAAGGAACATCTGGTAAACAAAAACATTCTTTTCTTTAACATTCGTAAACGTTCCTTTCTTTCATAAACATAGAAATGAGGATAATAGCCCAGATCTCATCAACATTATTTTCTTTCGATTTATGGCTTAGAAGCTCTCCTTAGTCCCATTGTGCACTTTGATCAAAATGACTTCAGATATCAATTTTAGCATATAGCTCATATGAAAGGGCAGTCGACATCTGGACAACTGATCACCCTTCTCCTTGGTGGCCGTCTATTATCTATGCCATAAACCTTTAAAATGAACTTTTGTTCCTTTAACTTCCTTTATTTTCTTTGAAATCGTTCTTTAAACATCATCGGGTTCCATCATTTAAAACTCTCGCTTCCCATTTTAAAACTTTACTAAGTATCGAATTCGACTTTGGAAAAATGTATCGCTGAAATGACATCAGACGTAACAAAGTGGAATAGTACTTCGAAACAAAACAGATCTTTACTGTTCACGTTTGTCATAAAACAGCTACAAGAATATTTGAAACGGACGTAGTTGATGAAACGATGTCGTTGAAGTAGGAAACAGACAT
>KQ987265.1:86447-111870 GCA_001598015.1 Dorcoceras hygrometricum
GCAACAAGAATCCAGTCGCAGCCCTTCGAAAATCAAAACGATTGTGTTACAATTAATTACAACGATGTCGTTATGTACCAATGTGTGGTATCAATTCTTCATTGAAAGAAAACCAGCAACTGGTCGCTCTAATAATCCAACGAATGGTTTCGCCAAGTTATTCAAAACGACATCGTATCGGGGTTCTTATTTCACAAGTTAAAACGATGTCGCATTGCTCCCTAGGCTGGAACCAAATTCACATACTCGCATCGACTGGTTCGCGTTTAACCTCAAAACGGCGACGTTGCACCTATATTGTCGAAACCAGTCGCAACATTGATATAAACCAGCAGATGCACAAAGAAATTCCTGCAGCTGGTTCCCACGTGCACAACAGTAACCTACACATGGCGCTTCCTCATTGAATCTTGTATTTGCACGTCTACTGCTAGCAGCAACTCGAACAAACGCAACGAATGGAATTCAACATTCGACCAGTCACAAGCTACAGTATTGTTGACCCGCATTGACTTTGCTACAGTAACCTGCTGCTGATCAATGTCATCAAATTTGCTTCGTCTGTTTCCCACACTTAGCGAAATTCAACGATACAAAATCCCTGGATCACACAACAGTTCCAGAAGAAATCCGAGCTCCTAAATTCAATTTCATCAAAATGTATCATGTGGAACTTCAACTCATTAAATTTCGATGTAATAATTTCGGGCATTACAAATGGTTTATGGCAAAGATATAAGACGGTCAGTAGGGAGCGTGAGGTGTTGGTTGACGGATCGGTGTGCCTGTTGGATCTGTGTAACAGATCTAATCTTGATTTTGATGAACTCAAAACCAGTTATTATGTTTCTAACGATTTAACTGAAACGCACAGGGTAAGGTAAACCAGATCGGACGCAAGATGGAACAATACACATAGCAGAACAGTCGCGAGCTAGTTCAAATATGAAGAAGAATATTGTAGCAGCTTAGCAGTTCAGTTAAGAGAGCAGAATGGCTTACGGTATCGCAGAATATATTAGATCTCATCGAACAAATTACAAAAGCAGAACAGCTTACGGCATCTCAGAACAGTTCAGAGCTCATCGAACAACTTACGAAGATCAGAACAACTTATGGTATCACAGAACAGTTCAGAGCTCATTGAACAGCTTACAATTTTGTGCTACATTATACGAAGAGCAGAACATATTACGGTATTGCTAAATAGTTCAGAGTTCATCGAATAGGCTTAAAGTGTTGTGCTACAGTATACGAAGAGCAGAACAACTTGTAGTATTGCTATGAAAATCAGACAGTGATGGTCCCAAAATAGGATCAAAACAAGTAATAGGAGTTCAGAAGGGGGGGGTTGAATGAACTCCTTCGATTTTTATTTTCGAAGACCTTAAAATTTGTTTTTAACAAGTCACGCTAAACACAAATCTGTGTTACCAGATTTGTGAGGCTCTCGGTCACTTCTGTTTTCTCGGTTAACAAGTTTGTGCGGAATAAAACCGATTGAACAGTGAACAGTAATATAAATGTAATGCACGTAAGTAAAAGAGAGTCGAGAATTTGTTTCTGGAAGTTCGGATATCAATATCCTACGTCTCCCCTTCTTCCGCCTCGGAAGGATTCCACTAGAAGACTTTGATGGTTACAGGCAATCTGCAACACCCACCCACACAAGCAGCACCTGTATGGACTCCTAGCAACACACTACTGCAACAGACGTCTCTGCTGCAATACAATCACCTACGCAGATACACTGTGAAAACCAAATGACTTGGTTATTCGAATTGCTACACACAGCAACTCGTTATAGACTCAACTATGGATATACAATGAGTTTAATACAATTGAGTACTGTAATCTTCTGGTTTTGAATCAATCAAATTAGTTAACAAATGTAAACCAGAAGATATTTCTCGAAGATGAAATCTGTTAAGAACAAAAGGAATGTTCTTCGAGATGTGTTACTGGGACTCGATTGTTCTTTCAATGGAGTTTGTGAGAAATCCCAGTAATAGATGCGAGAGATAGTGTTGGTGAAGAAGCTGTTCTCTGTTTTAATTTCTTCACCTTATATATTCTGATTCAAAAATGGCCGTTAGACAAATTCCAATTTCTTCTGCGCTTGTTAAGGCTAAATTGTCTTCTTTCTATTTCCGTACAACGCTCCTCTGTCAATTGTACTATTTCCCAGAATAGTACAAATCTTGTTTCCTTGAATTGAGGCAATTAGCGCGACTTTATTTCAGCCGTTGATTCTTTCCATCTTGAGCGTTGATTCCATTTCAACAGCTTCTGTAATGTTATCTGCTTCTGCTGATTTTAACATTCGTTCTTTTGTAATTCTGGAATTTGTATATTCTTCACTGTATATCTTCTTCTCCATAGATTTGTTCCAGAAATATTTCTTCGCATTCTTCTTCGAAATAATACAGAGATGGGTTCCTGTATTTTAATGTTGTAGAGCACTGAAATCTGTTTCCCCTTATTTGTGAACGCTGAAATCGATTCTCCAAATTGGTCGTTTATGAGAGATCTGGATAATTCCCCCTTTTTGTACATTTTTAGTAATTCCTTCCGTGAGGTCTGAATTTCCCTTGGACACTTGTTGCTGCTTTGTGATGTCTACGTGCAAGCTACTTTTCTCATAATACAACCAGATCTCTTGTAGCCACTCTATTTCGTTGACCAACGTTGACATCTGGAAGGCTTTACTAATGAGAGATCTGAATATATGAAATGACATCGTTTTACTCCCATGCTATTCTCAACATCCAGATTTCACCAATTCATACTTCATCCTCAACGTTGCTGATATCCATATTCTGTTTCACTGTTGATATTCTATGTTTGCAGCTACTGCTTTTGCTTCTCTTCTTCATCATATTTCATTTTGAACCAGACTTTACATTCAGAAATCATTTCTTCCTTTTTCAATCCAGATTTCTGTTTGTCATCACGTTTCAGACTTTTTCTAGCTGCGCATTCTGAGATTTCTTTTCGATTCATATTTCTCCATACAACTTTCACTTCTCTTTGCTGTGTAAACAGATTCCTGTTACTTCTCATCATAGCGCATCTTCAATATTTCTGGTTTCTGTCGCCTTCCTCTGTTATTGAATCAACTTTCTCCTTTGAATTCAGATTCTTCGATCTTCTACTGTTCAACAGATTTCACCTCTTCGCGTCTTGCTCTTAAGTTGCTTCAACAGATTTCTTCTATATCAACGTATACTCCATATTTCAAGAATTCTTTTCCGCTCTTCAATTCCTGCTTAACAGCTTCTAATGTTGTTCACGGTAGAACAACATTTGATATTAAGTCTCTGTTCACAGAATCTTACAGAGCCTTCACAAGTTGCTAAATCAGATTTCTTTCAACCAGATTTGCTTATGTAAGCGTTGCTGTCCATAGTGTAAAGATGGCGTAATCAAATCTGTTCCTCTTGAACCTCTTCTTATTTACCAGCTTTCTAAGACATCATCATCTCACAAACCAGATTTCTTCTATTCGAAAACAGATTTCTCCTATACTGAACAGATTCCTTTTAATTCTTCTCGCTTGACTCTTCTGCTTTCACTAATAAATGTTTCTTCGACTTCTTTGTATTTAGACTTCAACGCTTCTTAACTTCAAGAATTCCTCTCTTTATCGGTTTTCCAGACTTCATCTTATTTTTGCTTCATACTCTTCCTTTTTAATGTCTGAACCAGATTTCAACTTTCTTGTTATCCAGACTTCATATTTGCTTCACAACAGCATTCTCATATTCACTTCAAGTCAGATCTCTCCTTGTTCTTATTCAGACTTCACCTGTTGCTAAATCAGATTTCTCCTGTCAAACGTTTCAGACTCCTTCTAGCTTTATGATCAGATTTCTTCTCGATTTTCTACTGGTTTAGAAATCTTCCAGATTTCAGCTCTTGTTCAAGTTCAGACCTCTCCTTGTCTGAATTGCAACGCCTGACCAGCTTTCTTAATTTTGATATTTCAGACTACATGTGTTTCTGTCTATCAGATTTGCTTACGTAAGCAAAGCTGTCCATGTAATCAAATCTGTTTTCCTTGAACGTCTTCTTATCTTACCAGATTTCTCTTCATTCAGACTTCACACGAAAGTTTCTATCAGATTTGCTTATGTAAGCGTTGCTGTCCACGTAATCAAATCTGTTTGAAACTCTTCACCAGATTCCAGCGCTAAATCCGAAACGACGACGTTCTTTCCTTGCGCTTTAATTCCTCATTTACCAGATTTCATGACGTCATCAAATCTGCTTCCATTCTTTATGTATCTTTCACTATGCAGATTTAGCGACGTCATCATAGCTGCTATCTTCTTCGATTACCAGATTCTTTGACGTCATCATCGCTGCTTTCTTCTTTCTGTTTATCTCACAGACCAGATTTCTTCTATTCATTCCAAAACAGATTTCTTCAAGCTTTTTCTAAACAATTCATGTTTCTTTCTGCGCAAATTTCTGCTTCGCATTACTGTTCGATCTTCATCAGATGTCTTCCTCTGTATTGATATCTCCTTCAACATATATTTCTTCTCCTGATTAGCGATTCCAGATAATCGCATCTTCTGTTTCTTTAATTATTTCTTCACAGGATTTTCTTGTTTCTTTAGACGATGCAGATTTCTCCATTAAATGCCTCTAGACTTCAAATGTGCACTTCTCTTAATTCACCAGATTTCTTCTCCTTAACATTTCAGACTTCTCTGTTTGGGCGATATAGATTTCTCCAAGCTTTGCTCTTCATGATTTCACTTCTTTAATCTTTCTCAAGTCTGAATACAACACTTCTGTGTTTATTGATATATTCATACATTTATAAGATTTATCTTCTCTCTATCTTATTTATGTTCTGCATACTGCGTAGAGATGTTAGTAACACAGTAATAGGTTTTGTGTAATTCAAAACACATTCTGGATCTGTTCATACAGATCCAACAGACAGATTTTAGACCAGACCGTAAGAATAGTTTACATGTTCTCACATAACAGCTACAAGCCTTTAGATCACACTACAGTGAACATCTCGGAGCTTACTAATATAAATATAGACGTGATACTATAAGATCAATCTTATTCTAATTCACTGGCTAAAATACTGGATTCTATTAATGGACTTAACGGTACCTTTCCTGCGATTCAGGAATAAAGAAAGGCAAGTTTTTCAAACATAGAAAGAAGATCAAATAGCCAGTGGAGCAAATCATTTGTAGATCGTTGGAGCTGAAGATCAGATTGACAGGCTCAAATCATGGGACCTCTCAGAACGGTCACAATCCTTCGAAGGCCATATAAATTGAAGATTTGAGGAAGATCAATTCTGGAAAAAGAGTGAGATACATGTAAGAGGGTAACAGAGAGGTGCAAACAATGAAATATTTGCACGAACCCAAAAGAGAGAGATGTGCGCATTAGTAGAGAGCGTGTATACACAGATGGCAGCAGGTGTACAGGCTGAGAGCGGTGCCTAGGTGTGAGCTGGTGTACAGCCGAGAGCTTCAACGCAGAATCATTCTTGTCAACTACGAAACTAGGGAAGAAGATGAAGATAACATCTTACAGAGCACCTTCCCGAGTGTGTGAGAAAATAGTTGAGAGCCTACAATGTAAAACTCACACACACACATTCACTCATATATTGAGAATTGAGCAAAACATATTAGAGTGAATATCATTGTAGTATTTGAACATAGATGTTAAACAAGTTTGTAAAGTTGTAGATAGCATAGCTTGCGGGCTGGTGAGTAGCGTTGGTGTGCTAGGAGTTCTCGCAGCTTGAGGGCTGTTGGATTGGGTTATTGCAGAAGCTGTTAATCAAAGCCTTCTAGTGGAATCCTTTCAGTTTGGAAGAAGGGGAAACGTAGGAGATTCAGCTCCGAAATTCTGTAAACAAACATATGTGTTACTTACAGCTTTACGCACTTGCATCGTATATTTTTAACAAACAGCTTTCAATTTAGAGTGTATAATCAGATGTTTCCACCTTGTTTTTTATACCAAATCTGATATACTTCACGATGCTCAAGATTTCAAGAACCAGAGCTATTGAAGCTCACGCAGATTTGGATTTTCGTAGAGAAGATCACGCGCGAGCTTTTCCAGTGTAGCGCGCGATCTACCTGCAGTATTCCAGTAGTTTATGTGCTGCGTTTTTAAATTTTTTTAATGCTCGTAATCTATCTGTTTTTTTCGACCCCTAAACTGGTGTTTGCATCGGTTTTGTTTCCATCAATTGGTATCAGAGCGGGTTGTTTATGAAATGAGCATTTTAAATTGAAAATATTTTTTGTTTTAAAATTTTACGTGCTCTGATGGTTTTTAAAATTATTTTCTTAAATATTTCTATGCTACGTCAGTTTTAAAGTGGTTTTAAAACTCATGTTATGAGAGACCTGTCGAACTGAAACAGATTGCACGAGATCTGTGTGGACGCCAAGACAACTTACCATGGATGTGCTGAATTAAGAGTGCATGTGACAGAGTTTGAGAGAAGCAGAAGAGATTCTATGAATTCAATTATCATTTATCTTCTAATCTGAATAGATGAGAGTATTTAATAACATAGAATCTGTTTTTAAAATTCATATCATATATGTTTTTCTGAAAACTATGGTCCCCTTCAAAATGTTATCTTTTCGAAAACTAAGAAAAAACCTGTGCTGTGTTTAGGGGAAGTTTCGTTTTAAATATTAAGGGGGAGACAGAATTTTGCATCCCTTGTAGATTCCCACAAAAAGGGGGAGAAATATTTTGAAAATCATTTCTATTTGCGTTCGGTTTTTAAGGTTTTTTGTTAATCAAAAGGGGGAGATTGTTGGATCTGCGTAACAGATAATCTGTATTTTGATGAACACAAAACCTGTTATTATGCTTCTAACGATTTAACTGAAGCGTTCGGGTAAGGTGAACCAGATCGGACACAATATGGAACAATACACATAGCAGAACAGTCACGAGCTGGTTCAAATAAAAAGAAGAATATTGTGCAAATTCAGTTAAGAGAGCAGAACAACTTACAGTATCGCAGAACAGTCCAGAGCTCATCGAACAACTTACAAAGAGTAGAACAACTTACGGTATCGAAGAACACTCCAGATCTCATCGAAGAGATTATAGTGTTGTGCTATAGTATATGAAGAGTTGAACAGCTTACGGTATTTCTAAACATTTCAGAGCTCATTGAACAGCTTACAATTTTGTTCTACAGTATACGAAGATTAAAAAAACTTACGGTATTGCTATACAGCTCAGACAGATTTTAGAGAAGATCGCAAGAACAGTTTACAGGTTCTCATGTAACAGCTTCAAGCCTCTAGATCACGGCTACAGCGAACAGCTCAGAGCATATTGATATAAATATATACGTGATTCTATCATACCAATTCAGATCAATCTTATGCTAATTCACTAGCTAAAATACTGGATGCTATTTATGGACTTAACGGTACCTTTCCTGTGATTCTGGAAGAAATAAAGGCAAGTTCGTCAAACATAGAAAGAAGATCAACTAGCCAGTGGAGCAAATCATTTGCAGATCGTTGGGGCTGAAGATCAGATTGACAGGCTCAAATCATGGGATCTCTCCAAACGGTCACAATCCATCGAAGGCCATATAAACTAAATATTCGAGGAAGATCAACTGTAGAAAAAGAGTGAGATACAGATAAGCGGGTAATAGAGTGGTGCAAACAGTGATATATTTGCACGAACCCAAAAGAGAGAGATGTGTGCAACAATCGAGAGCTTGTATACACAGGTGGCATCTGGTGTACAGTCTGAGAGCGGTGCCCAGGTGTGAGTTGGTGAATAGCTCAATGCAGAATCATTCTTGTCGAATTCGCAACCACGGAAGAAGATGAAGATAACAGCTTACAGAGAACCTTCCCGAGTGTGTGAGAAATAGTTGAGAGCCTACACTTTAAAACTAACACACACACATCACTCATATATTGATAATTGAGCGAAACATATTAGAGTGAAAATCATTGTATTCTTTGAACAGAGACGTTAAACAAGTTCTTAAAGTTTTATATTGCACAGCTTGCGGCTGGTGCGTAGCGTTGGTGTGCTGGAGTTCTCGCAGCCGAAGGGCGTATTGGATCGGGTTCTGAATTTGCATCGTATATTTTTAACAAATAGCTTTCAATTTTAGAGGATTTTAATTAGATGTTTTTCGTCTTAGTTTTTATACCAGATCAGATATACTTCTCGCTGCTCAAGATTTCAAGAACTAGAGCTATTGAAGCTCACACAAATTTGGATTTTCATAGACCACATCACGAGCGAGCTGTTCCAGCGCAGCGCGCGATCTGTCTGCAGTATTCCAGTAGTTTATGTGATGCGTTTAAATTTTTTTAATGCACGTAATCTATGTTTGTTTTTCGATCCCTAAACTGGTGTTTGCATTGGTTTTGTTTTCATCAATTGGTATCAGAACGGGTTGTTTTTGAAATGATTTTAAATTTAAAATCTTTTTGGTTTTAAAATTTTACGTTCTCTGATGGTTTTTAAAATTATTTTCGTTGCAGAAAAATCTTTCTATGCTACGTCAGTTTTTAAGGTTTTAAAGTGGTTTTAAAACTCATCTTATGAGAGACAAGGTGCACAATGATTTTTAAATAACAGAGCACCTGACCAAGAGTGAAAATGCAGCAATATCTCTTCTGTCGAGCTGACACAGATTGCACGAGATCTGTGTGGACGCGAAGACCTCTTACGATGGATGTGATGAATTAATAGGGCATGTGACAGAGTTTGAGAGAAGCAGAAGAGATTCTGTGAATTCAATTATCATTTATCTTCTAGTCTGAATAGATGAGAGGTTTCAGTTGCATAGAATCTGTTTTTAAAATTCATATCAGACATGCTTTTCTGCAAACTGTCGTCCCTTTCAAAATGTTTTCTTTTCAAAACTGAGGAAAAACCCCGTGTTGTGTTTAAGTGGAGTTTCGTTTTAAATATTAAGGGGGAGACATGATTTCTGTTAGGACCGAAGGATCAGATCTCTCGATGCAATAAAATAGACAACGCTAGGGAGGATCCGTGAGATCTGATCCTATATAAAAATGAAGATAAAGCGCAATAATTCTGTTCTTGAACATAAAATAGAGCACCGGAGACAGATCTGGTATGAAATAAAATCATGCGGAAAACACCAGAACTGAATCCTAATTTTAAAACTCGACGCAAACAGATTTCTGTTAAATATATGTATGATGCGTGACTAACAGAGTGTGAAATCTGTTTGCTATGTGCAAGTGTGCTTTCTGTTATGTAGGCATGCTAAATAAAATGCGTATGCGGAACTGTAAATCGTAAAGAGATTACTCAATGTTTGTTTATGCAAGTTCGGATATCAATATCCTACGTCTCCCCTTCTTCCGCCTCGAAAGGTTCCACTAGAAGATTTGATCTTACACCTCATGTACAGACCCAATCCAACAGCCAACAGCAGCTAGAACACCTGGACTCTACACCAGCCCTCAGCTATGTCAATCACTTCTTTTACGCCTCTGTGAGAAAGGCTACAGACACAGAGTTTTACGTCTTCGTGCTTTCACAGGATCTGGTTTTGCATTTTGGTTTCGATTCACTCACTATACAATTTTGCACATCTCTCGTGTTTATGTGAGTGAATTTCTGCGTGTGAGATTTTACAGTGAACGCTCAACTCTCGAAATAATAAATCTCACACACTTGGGAAGTTGCTCTACAAAAGCTGATTTTGACTCAGCACTCGACACTGGCAATAAGCTCCTCTCTCATGGTGGTCGACTGCTTCGTCTCTCTGTTTTTCTTCCCTCTTTCTTTTCTCTTGTTTTCCCAGCATTATCGTCTTTAATGAATCTTCTCCTTTAAATAGCCTCTAGTTCAAATTAATCCGTTGGACACAAGTACTTCACGTTGAAAGATGTTCTGTAAAGTACCGACAGGAGTTGTCCTTGTGTCCTTTCTTTGGCAGGTGTTTGTCGTCTTTTGACCAGCTGTTGAAGTGTTTACGTTTGAATGCTTAGAAACATTGATTGCTCCAACAGCTGAGTACTCTGACGACTGATCGTCTTGATATCTTTATACTTGAACAGTTGATAGCTTTTATGTTCCAACAGCTGTTTGTTTCAACTCCTCTAAATAAAACAGCTGAGTCGATCCACTTTCCAGCAGCTGTTGTCTTCTTCGTTCACAACACTGCTCATCAGTTGTTCGTTCTTCATTACATTTGATTATCATCAGCTGTTATCAGCTTCTGCTCTCTCTTGCAACAGCTGAGTGTTTCGTTGCAAAAGCTGAGTACTGTTTCAAAACTTGAAAGCTTCAACAGCTGAATGTACTCCAACAGCTGATTGTTCCAAAATCAACATCTGAATAAGCTCAGCAGTTGACTACTGATTCGTCAATTGCTTCGCTTCTTATTTACTGCTGAAATAAACTTCACTTTGCCTCTTTCTTCACGTCTGATATTATGTCTTCTCTCTGTTGTACCAACAGCTGATTCAATGTTTTCTTCAACATATTTCGCTTACAGCTGATTCCTCTTAGCGTTACCCCTGATTCAACTTTGTCTTCACTCAATAGCTGATTCATCTCAATCTTCTTCGTCATCAGCTGTTCGCTCTGCCTCTATCGCTGGTCCAAATATTTCTTCTCCACGGCTGAATTAATCTTCTGTTCAACTACTGATATCAGCTGTCAACTATTCGGCGTTCCAGCTATTTGACAACTGATATCATTTCCTATTCGACATTCCAGTTGTTCCAGATTTCTCCTGTTGTCTCAACTGCTGATCCTGACTTCTTCATTGCTCCAGCTGGTCCATCTTTCCCTTAGCGCTCCAGCTGGTCTATCTTCATCTTAGCGCAACAACTGATTTATCCTCGTGTTAGCGCAACGTCTGATTCATTTACATCTTCGTGCTCCAGACGTTGAACCATCTTCTTCTTTAGCGCTACAGCTGATCCATCTACGCAATTGCTGATTCAACTGCTTTGCCTCTTCGTCGTTCCTTTGTTAGATCTCTTCAGCGACAGATCTCTACTGTATCAGATTCCTACTGTTACATCTGTACACTACGTAGAAATGTTAGAAACACAATAACAGGTTTTGTGTAATTCAAAACTCAGATGTGGATCTGTTATCCAGATCCATCAATTTCACATACCTTTTTGATTTATACAAAACCTCAAATAACAGATGCATGATTTAACAATTCTCTCCCTTTTTGTGGGAATCAAAAAGGGTCGAACTCCAGGTGTTCCCGATGATTTTTAAAATAAAGCTCTCCCTACACTTCCACAACAAAAACCATGACAGCAGGAGTTTTTGCAGATTTTGGAAAACAAAATTGGGAACAACCGTATGCAACAATATTCTATGTTTTTGAAAGATAAAATCGTATGCTACTATTTTTCTTATGTATTCAGATGGTAGTTAAGAATAAACGAATAACATATTTTCTTCCATTTCATTCCAGACGTGGCCCCATAACCGCATCTCAGATTTTCTTTAATTTCTCCTATTTCGTCCCATGAGCTGAAATCAGCCCAACCAAAATAGGATCTTGGCATCCACACGGAACTCGCGCATTCTGTGTCAGCTCGACAAAAGAAAACTTCTGTCCAGAAATCATTTTTCACCCTTTTCTTCATAAGATAAGATTCTCAAAAACATTTAAGACATTTTAAAACAAATAGCAAATGCGTTTTAAAAAGAGTGCTCGTTCAAGAACAACCTTCTCTGATACCACTTGTTAGGACCGAAAGATCAGATCTCTTGATGCAATAAAATAAACAACGCTAGGGAGGGGCCGTGAGATCTGATCCTATATAAAAATAAAGATAAAGCGCAATGCTTCGGTTCTTGAACATAAAATAGAGCATCGGACAGATGTGGTATGAAATAAAATCATGCGGAAAACACCAGAACTGAATCCTAATTTTAAAACTCGACGCAAACAGATTTGTGTTAAATGTATGTATGATGCGTGACTAACAGAGTGTGAAATCGGTTTGCTATGTGCAAGTGTGCTTTCTGTTATGTAGGCGTGCTAAATATTGCGTATGCGGAACTGTAAATCGTAAAGAGATTACTAAATGTTTGTTTATGGAAATTCGGATATCAATATCCTACGTCTCCCCTTCTTCCACCTCGGAAGGTTCCACTAGAAGATTTGATCTTACATCTCGTGTACAGACCCAATCCAACAGCTAGCAGCTGCTATAACTCCTAGACTCTACACCAACCCTCAGCTATGTCAATCACTTCTTTTATGACTCTGTGAGAAAGGCAACAGACACAGAGTTTTACGTCTTCATGTTTGGACGGGATCTGGTTTTGCATGTTGGTTTTGATTCACTCACTATACAATTTTGCACATCTCTCGTGTTTATGTGAGTGAATCTCTGTGTGTGAGATTATACAGTGAACGCTCAACTCTCGAAATAATAAATCTCACACACTTTGGAAGTTGCTCTACAAAAGCTGATTTTGACTCAGCAGTCGACACTGGCAATAAGCTCCTCTCTCTTGGTGGTAGACTGCTTCGTCTCTCTGTTTTTCTTCCTTCTTTCTTTTCTCTTGTTTTCCCAGCATCATCGTCTTTAATGAATCTTCTCTTTTAAGTAGCCTTTAGTTCAAATTAATCAGTTGGACACAAGTTCTTCCCGTTGAAAGATGTTCTATAAAGTACCGACAGGGAGTTGTCCTTGTGTCCTTTCTTTTGCATGTGTTTGTCGTCTTTTGACCAGCTGATTTCGGGGCCTGGCTCGCTACTTCTAGACCAACGTCGCTCCAAAAATTGCCGATGAAACGAATGTTCACCGCTTTTTCCCATTTTTGCCTATTCTCTAAAATATTTGATTTCTTAAAAAAAATCAAGACTAAAAGAGATTAATTAAAATCAATTTTGACTTCTAAAAATCATTTCGGGACTTATAAAAATCGATTTTAACCTTTAAAAGCAATTCCAATCCAAATTGCTAAAACATTTAAAATATTTCCAATTTTAACCTTTAAAAGCAATTCCAATCCGAATTTGCTTTAAAATATGTCTAAGGGCTAAAACATTTAAAATATTTCCAATTTGGTCATCTCCGGTCTCGTCCCCGCTTACCGGAACTCAAAACAGTACCATAAAATGACATGCACAAAGTAAGGCATAAAATCATCATATAATCACATAAAATGACATGTAATCATGCTAACATAAAGTTTTCCCCCTAGTCATGCACTCATTTCTACGTAATCCAAATTTCGGGATGTTACACTTTGCCTCTGTTCTTCACGTCTGATATTATGTCTTCTCTTCGTTGTACCAACAGCTGATTCAACGTTTTCTTCAACATCTTTTGCTTACAGCTGATTCGTCTTAGCGTTACGCCTGATTCAACTTTGTCTTCACTCAATAGCTGATTCATCTCAATCTTCTTTGTCATCAGCTGTTCGCTCTTCCTCTATCGCTGGTCCAAATATTTCTTCTCCACGGCTGAATTAATCTTCTGTTCAACTACTGATGTCAGCTGTCAACTGTTCGTCGTTCCAGCTATTTGACAACTGATATCATTTCCTGTTCGACATTCCAGCTGTTCCAGATTTCTCCTGTTGTCTCAACTGCTGATCCTGCTTCATTGCTCCAGCTGGTCCATCTTTCCCTTAGCGCTCCAGCTGGTCTATCTTCATCTTAGCGCAAAAACTGATTTATCCTCGTTTTAGCGCAACGTCTGATTCATTTACATCTTCGCGCTCCAGACGTTGAACCATCTTCTTATTTAGCGCTACAGCTGATCCATCTACGCAATTGCTGATTCAACTTCTTTGCCGCTTCGTCCTTCCTTCATTAGATCTCTTCAGCGACAGATCTCTACTGTATCAGATTCCTGCTGTTACATCTGTACACTACGTAGAAATGTTAGAAACATAATAACAGGTTTTGTGTAATTCAAAACTCAGATATGGATCTGTTATCCAGATCCATCATAAGCTAATTTCGTTAGCCAAAGCTGTTCTTTACTTTTGAGATATGTTTCCTTAACCAAAGCTGTTTCGTGTTCTTCCAAGCTGGTTTCTGCTATCATCAGCTCGTAGCCCAGCTATACACTCAGTAAAGTTGTTTTTAAAGATAAAATGAGTATCATAGCAGTGAATCATCAAGTTTTCAGTGATCGACCTTCGATCAAGAGCAATGTATAATAGCTATTTTAAAGTAACGGTAGTAAAGTTTCAGTTTTAAGGACTTATGGCATAGAGGACCCGGTCATCAGGAAGGCCAAGATTACGGTATGACTCTAATCCCTTCATCAGAAGGGACAGGATTATGGAATTACTTTAATCCCTTCACAGAGAGTTACTGATTCAGATAACATGCTTCATGCATCAGGACCACCAGAGAGCCTCTAGGACATGAGTCACAGTATTAAATATTTTCAGATCTGATGTTTCGATCTGTATTTGAGTAGCAAGATTTGAGTTCAGATAGCTTCCTTTAATTATGTATTATGATTCAGTTGCCTGCATTATGTGATCTTGTTATCCTCAGTTTTACTTGTTGAGCCCTTAGGCTCACTAGTTTTCCTGATGCAGGTGAGGCAGCCCAGGGGCAGGCGGGTGGCACGAGCTGAACAAGATTTGGGAGATGCGTGTGTTTGTCAAAGGCCAGAGTTTCCGCAAAGTCATAGCTGTTGTTGTTTTTGATCTTTTAAATATATATTCACGGGCTTCTACATTTTCTACTTCGGTCAAGGACTGGTTCAGGTGCCTGGCCCACTAACTCTAAGCCCAAAAGCCTATACTTAACCTCAAAATGAAACTTAACTCTAAACATGACTTGTCCCATAACTTAAATTGAATTTTAAAAAGTTTATAAAATACTCACTCATTCACCTTAAAATCAAACATTAAAATTTGACAAAAATCCAATAAATAAAATAAATTCTAAAAATGATGGAAAACATCTTAAAATATGTTTAAAACATCAAATAAAGTCATCCAGGAACTTTGTCAACCCCTAAGACTTGAAATCTTAATTTTCACAAAAATGACCCGACAAGGCTCACTTCGAGCGATAAAACGGTAAAAATCATTACAAACACATTTCTTAACCATATCACTCCCTGTTTCGACCGATATAACCTTAAATCAATATATGAGTCACTAAAACAAACTAGACTCAAAAAAAATTCAAGACGTGACCAATACGACTCTCATAATGACACTACTCGTGCGCAGACTGCAACCAGGACACGTGCTAGCCATAAATTTTGTAACTAATTTATTACGTTACCAAATCACTCTATGTTTGGACCTTCATGACCATAACTCAATGCGATATCTCCTGAAATCAAACTTGACCACACAGACCACATAGAGCGACTTACCCGACCCCAACAACTCTACTGTTGCGCACAGAAGAAAAGCCAGGACACGTGGTGATCATAAAATTCATAACTCATTCATTCCTTGACCAAATCCCTCTCCATATGGACCCACGTGACTCTAGCTCGTGGCTAACTACCAGTACCACCCTTAGACAAAACCCTATCCCCATGAACCGCCCATGACCGAATCTTCACAAGGAAAAATTCAAATGCGGGTTAAAAATCGCGATGCATACATTAATTGTAAACAATAAACGTAGATATGATAAATTCACATAAAAATAATGAAATATATTTTAAAAACTGTATATTATGATTAAATGGTGAGAAAAGAAAGAATATAACATGCCTTGATTGAGGAATAACGAAGAACTGCGAGTTTCCGAAGCAGGGGACGCGAGATCAGGACAAACCACCTTGAAAACACCCAAAATTTGATGGAGCCTAGAGCACAAAGAGGAGGAGGTGGCTTGAGGGAGGGGAAGGAGGTAGGGTTTTCAAAAATTGGGGTAGGGAGAAAATGAATTGTGTCCAAAATGACCCCCTTCTATGTTTTAATTAGGAAACTAAGGGAGTTTTCCAATACTAACCCTCTACTAATTTTAAATTTTGGATAAAACTCTAAACATAGGCTTTAAATCTTAAATTTCGTAATACATAGCCTCCTCAATTTTAAAATAGAGGAGAATCCAATAAAACAACCCATATAGGCGAAAAACGGGTTCCCTCGGCAATAATGCATAAAAACCTTATTTTTCGGAAATTGCTGCTTAAAAATAATAAATTGTCTTAAAAGTATGAGGGCTTAAAACTTTCAAATAATCTCCATCTCGGTCGTCCCTAGTCTCGTCCACGTGTCCGGAACTCAAAAGGGTTAAAAACATAACATGCATATCAATGAAACAACAAAACTATAAATAAATCACATAAAATAGCATATGATTTTCTAAAATAATTTTCCCCCTAGTCATGCACTCATTTCCACGTAATTAGGATTTTCGGGCGTTACTGTCACAATCCTTCGAAGGCCATATAAACCGACGATTCGAGGAAGATCAACTGTAGAAAAAGAATGAGATACAGATAAACAGGTAACAGAGAGGTGCAAACAGTGATATATTTGCATGAACCCAAAAGAGAGAGATGTGCGCAACAGTCAAGAGCTTGTATACACAAGTTGCAGCTGGTGTACAGGCTGAGAATGGTGCACAGGTGTGAGATGGTGCACAACCAAGAGCTTCAACACAGAATCATTCTTGTCGACTGCGCAACCAGGGAAGAAGATGAAGATAACAGCTTATAGAGCACCTTACCGAGTGTGTGAGAAAATAGTTGAGAGCCTACACTGTAAAACTAACTCACACACATTCACTCATATATTGAGAATTGAGCGAAACAGATTAGAGTGAATATCAATGTATTCTTTGTGTTAGAGTAGGTGCCCAACTAGCCAACTTGTGGCGTGTGGGCTCTTCTTGACTCTATGTAAAACGATCTTTATTTATGAAATTCGCGCTCTTTTATGGCATTATTTATCTTCATTATTATGATTTCAATTGTTGGATAAAGACCTTGAATGCACTATAGTGTATGTTAGATGTGATAGTGAATTTGATGGCTATCATGAAACACATCTAATAGTCACTGTGTATTCTAAACATGCTACTAGTTGATTGGGCCGTTCAAAAGAGGATAAGGGTCGCCCGAGCTTGATACTACAATCCGTGATGTGAAGTACCCCATTTCATTGGTAAGGAACATAGTGCCAGGTCCGAGAGGTGGATAGAGTGTCCCAGTTATATATAGTATATACATGTTATAGTGTATTGTATCTATGTTGAGCGAGAGTCTCATCATGGATCATTTGGTTTGTTGATTTGGGAGTCACCCTATGCTTGTTTATTAGTTCATGTTGTTTGTATTGTTGTTGGTTATTTTATTGGGTTTTCAGTGTTGTAAAACCAGTATTTTGGATATCAATGTATTTTTAACTTATGTTTTGTAAGTCTGGCCAAAGTGAAAAAATTTAGCCACTATTTTTAATGCTTCCGCTATTGTTTATTGCGTGGTTAACTCTGTGTTGTGCACCGGGCCTGATATTTTTGGTATCAGAGCTTAAACTGGGATAAGCTCGAATCTTTTGATCACACTTGAGTCTAGGCACTTGTTGTGTGTTGCATGTGCTTGACTATGTGTTTTATCTGCCGTGTGATCTTACTGTGTTAGTATTTGCTTAGATGCCACCTAGACGTAGGGCTAGATCAACCAGGAAGATTCCGGAAGAATCTGAGGGTCAGAATGAGGAGATTCAGCGTAGTATTCGTGGTCGTAGGTGTACTAGGCATATTGACGATGAGGTTGATGTGTTGGCAGCCCATGTGGATGAGATGGAACTAATCATGGCGAGGTTTCAGCGTATGAATCCTTAGACTTTCGATGGTGACAAGAGTAGTTCCGATTCTGATTCTTGGCTGCAGCATATTACTGGACTGTTTGATAGAGTGCGCTATGAATATGAGTGCAGACTGAGTTTGGCGACTTTTCAACTGAGGAATAATGCAGAGCGATGGTGCCTTGGCTAACAGCTATAGCTTTTGTCCTAGTGGTAAGCGCTTGATCCTAACAATTGGTATCAGAGCGAGATCAGGGGTTCGAGTTTCCCAAGAAGCATTTTCTATACTTCTTGGGGGGGATTGTTGAGTTAAGCGTGCAAGGGTGAGAACAGTACTGGGATGGGTGACCTCCTGGGAAGTTCTCGTACGTCAAGCTGCTGACGTTGTGCCGCTTGATCTGGTTGGCCATGTGGGCTGTAAAAGTGTGATGCCAGATCTTAACGGGTAATACTATCTCTGCTGGGGATAGGGCCGGCGGTAGGGGAAAGGGTAAGACTGATCTCTAAGGGAAATGAGACAGCACCAGCAGTTAGACACGCACCTCCCCGGACTCATGGGCCTAACAGCCCAACCCTAACGCACATAATAGGTGCACTCTGACGCCCGGGAGCGAGAGTTTGACAACCTGGTTCAGAGAACCATGTCGGTGGGTGAGTATGTTCAAAGGTTTTCTTCTCTTTTGGCTTATGTTCCTGTGACGCCCGAACCCACGGGATCACATTTGGGGGTGAAGTAAAATTTTTTAAAATAAGAAGTGCTGAATGAAAATTTTGTTATAAGCTGTATTTCTTATAACTTAGAAAAATTACGAACACAAACACAAATGTGACATACACACATTCGGCGCCTAGGACTGAAAATTTGCGGAAAACATATTTCATATATATATTGCAAATGCGATATACAACATCTGAAATTCTATATGAATTTACTACTGTTGCAATAGATCTAATACAGATGTCTAGGATAAAAGACAACAAAATTTAAGACACGGGAAACGCTGTCCATAGATAAACACTTCACCACCCAGCTGTCTCAGCTTCCACCTTCCGCTTGTCCCTTAACTGTCTCACCTGCATCATTTTAATAGCTAATGAGCCTAGGGGCTCAGCAAGTAAAATCTGAGTAATAACAAAGTCATTTAATGCAGGTAGACATCTGAACATTTACATAACTGAGTTTAAAGGAACTTCATTTATACGTAAACATTCGTTCGTAAACTTTCTTAAAACATTCTTTCATAGCTTGGATTCGGGGACAATAACCCAGATCCATTCATTTAATTCTTGCACTTTAAGATTTATGGCTTAGAAGCTCTCCTTAGGTCCGTTTTGCACTTGATCAAATGACTTCTGATATCAGTTCTAGCATATAGCTCATTGTTAAGGGGCAATCGACATCTGGACACTGCTCACCCTTCCTTTATGAAAGGGAAACTGACATCTGGACAGCTGCTCACCCTTCCGTTATGACCGTCTGTTATCTATGCCATAAATCCTTAAAAATAAACTTTCATTCCTTTAAACTCTTATCTCTTGAAATCTTCTTTGAAATCTCTTTTGAAAATTACCAGGGTTCACTTCTTTTTAAACTCGCTTCCCATTTTAAAACTTACTGAGTATCAGATTTGACTACTGGAAAATGATCGCTGAAATGAGAACAGATTTCTCTAAAGGAAACTGTATTGGAAAGCAAAACAGATTTCTATTGTGAAAACAGATTCCTCAAGTGGAGCGTAACGTTGAGCAGATATGACAACAAGGAACAGTACCGTTAGCGTGAAACAGATCTGACTATGGAAATACATCGTTAACAATGAAACATATTTTACTATGGAACTGTAGTATAGCGGGAAACGGATGTCTCCAACGGAATAGTGTTTAGGAATACAACAGATGTGACTTGTTCAACGCAGATGTCAACGCAACTAGATTGGTCAACTCAGATGTCGATGAATAATCATAATCGACTCAGCAGTGAAGTGATTAATAATGTGAAATCTAACCAAACTCAGATGTGTAGCGAAAACACGAATCAGAAATGAAAACTTCTGATTTAAATATGGAATTTAGTCGCTAACAAAGGAAACAAAGTCTGATTAAGTACTTGGTGCTGCAACATCACGAACGACATCTACGATACCAATTCTACCTATCAAACCAGACTTAGTTTCTGATTCAACTAGCATCTCCGATTACATAGAGTAAAGTTCAGATGTTACCATTCACCAGAAAGAAGAACATTCATGAACATACGTGACTCAAATCTGAAATCCTCAGTACTTTTAAACATCCTCAATCTTTCTTAAAACATTCTGAAAAACTTTAGAAGCAGAAAAATAACTTTGAACCCACCAAATCTTTGTTTTCTTGATCATTCGTAAATCTTCTAAAACATGAACTCAAACATAACTTTAAACATACAGGCAAGCAGATCCATAAAATAAGGAAAAAAACTCAATATATGCTTAAATGGTGTAGGAAGGATCAGCTTTTACTTGCCTTTGAACTGAGCTTTACAACGGTAGTTAATTCCTGCAGAGTTCCTCCTCCTTAAGCAATCACAACGAGCTTCTTTGGAAATGAGAGAACGCAAAAGAGTTTTCTTTTTGTAAGTGAAAATGAACTTTTCCTTCAAAGCGAGTATTTTTATGGGAGGGATTAGTGGCAGGTGAGGTGTAATCATCAAGCATGATACACCTTACCTAAAGTTATGAATTTTAGTAAAATTTCCTTCTCAATATTTTAGTTTTCAAATCTTCCAAATACTTTTTAAAAGAAACCATTTTGTTCTCCTTAAAATTATTTTCAACAGATTTCTAAAATCTGCTCGTGTATTGTGCTTTGAGTGACATCTGCTGGAACTTGCTGCGTCGTACCTCATTTCTGAAATTAATAAAATCAGCTTTCATAAAATAGCTTATGCTAACATTTAAATTGTCATTTTGACCCTTGAAATAAATAAGATTCATATATGTTGTCCTATGGATTTTGGGGCGTTACAACTCTACCCTCCTTATTGAAATTTCGTCCTCGAAATTTACTTACCAAACAGATATGGATAAAGGTTAAGCATATCAGCTTCTGTCTCCCACGTAGCTTCTTGATCAGACTTGTTAGACCATTGTATCTTAACCATAGGAATACTACGGTTTCTTAGCTTTCTAACTTCTCGAAGAAGAATCCTCTCTGGTCTCTCTTCGTAACTTAAATCTGGTGCTAAATGGATTGGCTCATGGCTTAGCACATGCGAAGAGTCAGGAATATACTTCCTCAAAGCTGAAACATGAAAAACGCTATGCACTGCTGACAGCTGCGGGGGCAGTGCAAAACGATAAGCTAGCGTTCCTATTCTTTCTAAATCTCATATGGTCCAATATATCTTGGACTCAGCTTTTCTTTCTTCCCAAAATGCATTACTCCTTTTGTAACGACCCGTACTTTTATTAAAGGAATTCATGAATCTTGGGGGTTCAATTGAAAGTTATAGAAAATTCGAACATAAAAATACTAGGTCGCTACTATCTTTTTGGACTGAAATGAGAGTAATATTCAAAGTCTCAACGAAAACGAAAAATCAGATTCTATAATTAAAAGACGCGAAAAATAGAAGTCTGGTAATTTAAACAAAATGGTTACATTCCTTCGTAATGAAGTCTGGACAGATTTCTAAAACATAGATAAACTAGAAGTCTGGTATACTATATACATCAGCAAAAAGTTTTGTACAATACTAGATAACCCAAAAGGAACGTGAAATCTGGAACAGAAAGATACTGTGAAGTCTGATGTCCACGATAAACACATCCTTCCTTTCTGTTCAGCTCCCTCCAGCTCCTAACTTCTCATTACCTGCACTCAATGAAAACTAGTGAGCCAAAGGCCCAGCAGGTAAAGTCTGGAAGTAACAAACATAAAATATAATCGTTCATTAACTGGTACATACTGGAGTCTGAACTTTAAATACGCTTATGAATAAACAAGCGTAATACATAACTGAGAAATCTAGAAAGGAACGAAAGCATAAAACATAACTCAATCCTGAAAATATTTTCTTTAAACATTCCTTAGAGCTGTGATTAAAATCATACTTGTGCTCTTCATTCATTTTCTGAAACTTATGACAACACTTTAAACATTTGGTCCATTTCGTTTGATCAAACTCCTGATATCAGTCTTAGCACTATGACTCATTGTTGAAGGGGTATATAGATCCGTCGATTCATAATACTAATCCTTCCTTGGGTTTTGAAGGGGTATACAGTTCGTCAACCGTAATCCTGATCCTTCCTGGGGACCCTTTTGTTGTCATAACTTAAAAACATTTATTAAAACCTTCTGCTCTTTCTTTCTTTCGTGAAATCTGTTTTCTTTCTCTTGAACGTTTACTGGTTTTCTTTTGTCTAATGATGTTCTAGAATACTTTGAAGTTTTCTGTAATACTTGCGAAGATGAAAACTGAATAAAAGCTCTCAAATTTGATCCATTGAATCGAATAAATCTTTTGAAATGATTCGGAAATGAATAATGATTCCAAATCTATGCTTTCTGTCTCAATCGAAGAAGTATTGAAGAAGTAAAGGATGAAATCTGGTTTAACATAAGCGTTTCGACGAAGAAGACACAAACCAGATCTCTGTTGGTCAACCAGATGTCAACGCAACTTAATGGGTAAACCAGATGTCACCTAGCGAGACTATCCCACCAGATGTCAACAGTCAACTCAAAAGTCAACAACTTATAAAAGGAATATGCCCTATACCAGATCTCATACAAAAAGAAGAAATCTGAGATAAAAGAATAGTATAAATCTGAATTAAACGTAAGTGTTTTATCGAAGAGGAAACACTTCAGATCTCACCAACAAATATAGGAATCTGAACTTAACTTATCACATAAACAGACCTCTACTCTTAGAAATCTGTTCATCATAGAATTTCAGCGATGGTATAAGAACCAGACTTCATACTTAACCGTGTGGATAAACATGAATTACAATGGTTACCTTCTTCTGAAGAACTCAAAATATCTTACGAAATTTCTGGAAATGATCGAATAAGCTACTTGTAAGATACTTCGATGAAGAAATCATTGGAAAACTCAAGAATTTACCAGACGAACATCATTAAACAATTTTCTAAAACATCTTCGAATCAAAATTACAGTAAACGTAACTTTTGCAAAAACAGAGCATGAACTTCTGGTTTTCTTGAAGAACAGCCGAAGCCATCTTCCTCTTCTTTAAAACATACATAAACATATAAAACAGAATTGAATATATGCTTTCCATTGAGTGAGAAAGAAACAAAGTTTACTTGCATGAATTCTTTAACACAACAACAACAGCAATTCAAGAAAACTTCTACGCACCGCCTGTTTCTTTTTAAAAACTTTGAAAGGATTTTGTTCGGCTTCTTCCAAGAGAGCACCGCTTCTAAATGAATAAATTTTAATATAATGATGCATGAAGCAGCTTAACATCCTATTTATATGCTTTAAAATGTCTAATGAAGGAAGACACGTTTAATCAATATGCCAAAATCCACAAAAACCGTACTCTGTTTTAAAATAAAAGATGGAACCCACAAGCCACAGGTTGGCTAGTTGGGCACTTACTCTAACAATCTCCCACTTTCCCTAAAGCAAACTACTCATCAGACGTAGTACCATTGCTTCGTGATGCTTTTCAAACAATGGTCCTGGCAAGGGCTTCGTATGTGGATCAGCAATGTTGTCTGCAGAGGCGACTCTCTCAACTGCTATGTCACCTCTAGCCACAATATCCTGGATTATGTGGTATTTCCTCAATATATGTTTGGATCTTTGGTGAGACCTAGGTTCATTTGCTTGCGGAACGGCACCCGTGTTGTCACAGTACACCGGGACTGGACCAACTCCTTTAGGAATCACGCCCAAATCTTGGACAAAATTCCTCATCCAAACCGCCTCTTTAGCAGCAGCTGATGCTGCAATATACTCAGCCTCAGTGGTTGAATCCATGATGGTGTCTTGCTTGGAACTCTTCCAAGATACAGCACCATCATTGAGCATGAATACATATCCAGAGGTTGAATTCGAGTCATCCACATTGCATTGGAATCTATAATCAGTGTAGTCTTCCAATTTCAGTTCACCACCCCCATAGACCATGAACATATTTTTAGTCCTTCGTAAGTACTTAAAACTATCTTTCACAGTCTTCCAATGCATTTGGCCAGGGTGTTGGCGCAGTGGCGGATCCGGATCCCGTTCCCGGGGGCGCAGCGGAAGTTTCAAAATTTGCCCCGGAAACGTTCAATACATAACAAATATAATGCAATAAAACATACAAAGGATGTTTTAGAGCGTTACCTTTGCTGGCGTCTAGGCGCCTGGCTCCGACCAGATTCACAGGGAATCTGGCACTTCAACGGTAGGCGGCGATAGATCTCCTAATCCAGTCCACGACTGGAAACAAGAGTCCTCCGTCAGTCTGCACTAGAAGAGCTGACGGATTTTGCCACGGACGGAATCTCCTCGAAACGGTGATCGAAACAAGTCCGATCACGGGGCGGCGCAACTGCGGAGCCGCGGCCGATAGGGAGGAGGCCGAGAGGAGGGTGGGCGGAGCTATGTGTGGAGGCTAGGGTTTTGTTGTCTTTTATGTGTAGCCCTAGGTCTAACATAAGTAGACCAATGATGGGCTTCCACTAGTCCAATGGGCCTGGGGCGGGCCCAGGTCCATGTGAACATTCGTTTCAACCGTACCACCGTGGCTTCATCACAATTCCGATCGACGAACAGATTGGATCGATCGACTCAGTTTCCCAAACTGAATATTATGATGCAAAAATAATTTTTCAGACCACGTAGTCCAAAATTATTGTTTATCCCCTCAACTTTGGGAAATCGCAATTTACCCCTGTTGACTTTTAGGAAGTCGCACTCCCTAAAATCCTCCTCTTATGCTCAACACATTGAGCTCAGTTTCCGTGCGGGAATCATGAATCCAGTACTTGTGTGACCCTCAATGGTTCTGGGATACAGCTAGCCGTGGGCCCACAACCATTGTGACTCCGAAATCACAATTTCGAACTTGCCCATCGGATCATGGTAAAGCGCCTAGCAACATAGCCCCATGATCCCCTAGGTATCACTGATAGTGCCTGCAAGAACCAGTTGGTCGTGGTTAGCGTACAGTACGGTCCTTTCAACACATATATCCTGATCAGATCAACGACCATTGGTAAATCGAGAGTCGCTAGAGATCCGATAGCTATGCATACATCTTGGAGATCAAATAGTTACATCGCGAATGTTACTAGGTAAACCCATTTATCTAAAACACATCCAGTACTCTGGCCAGAGATTTATTGTTAGAGTAGATGCCCAACTAGCCAACTTGTGGCGTGTGGGTTTATAGACTCTTGTATATGACAATCTTTATATATGATATTCGCATTTATCCATATGGCATTCTTTACTTTCATTGTGTTGTATGATGATTAACAATTGCGTTGAGTAAAGACCTAGAATGCACTATAGTGTATGTTAGATGTGATAGTGGGTATGACGGCTATCATGAAACACATCTAATAGTCACTGTGTATTCTGAATTAGTTCCTAGTCGATTGGGCCATAAAAATGAGGATAAGGCCGCCCGAGCTCGAGAATA
>KQ987266.1:11666-23685 GCA_001598015.1 Dorcoceras hygrometricum
TACAACCGAAATCGCAAAACCTAAAGCATACACCTAACACATTGGGCATGGCTCTCGATCATCCCAAACATGCAATCAATCTAATTAATATGCATAAATTTAAATAATCAAATTATTTACCACAAAATCATATTTTAATCATGAAATCGCATTTTATAATAAAATCGCATTTTGTCGATAAAATCAAATTTTAATCAACAAAATCATATTTTAATTATAAAAACATATTTCACAATTAAAAGCATATTTTGCAATTTTATTTGCATCAAATTGGGCTTAAAACAATTTTACGCCCAAAAATCTCAAAATTTCAAAATCGACCAAAATCGTCCCGATATCGAATATCGACCCGTAAACTTCATGGGCTGCCCGGGACAGGCCCGAACAAAACCTAGAAGAAACTTAGCCATCACAGTGCTGCCGGAGCATCACCGGACGGCGGCGGCCGCCGCCAACATATAGCATGCGACGCTCGGACTCATGCTTGGCCGCGACAAGCGCGGATCATGGCGCATCCAGCATGCGCGAGAGCAGCACCACCGTGCGCTGATCATCGCGCATACATCCGCAACCCGTCGGCCTCCATGCGAGAAGGAAGCAGCAACCAGTTGCGCAATCGTGCGCGAAATCGTGGCCACCAGGCGGCCGCTACTCGCGGCCATGCGCGGCCAGCGCGCATATGCGCGCGGTGGAGGGGGCGCCGCCATGCACGGCGGCGCCGTGGCCGGCTTCTTCGAAATTTTTTTTTTGTTTAATTTCAAATTTCGAGATCTAGATGCAATTCAGGCCATAATGTATTGAAGGATCAGAGCCTGTGCTCTGATACCACTGTTGGAACACGGTGGCGGATCCGGATCCCACTGCTGCTGGGGCGCAGCAGAAAACAAAATTTGCCCCGAAAAGCATTCAATAAATTCAATAAAAGGCAAAAAAATCATACATAGGATGTTAGAAATTGTCACCTTGCTGGCGTCTAGGCGCCTGGCTCCAACCAGATTTACAAGAAAACTGGCTCTTCACGGTAGGCGGCGGTAGATCCTCCAATCAGGTCCACGACCGGATTCAATCTTCCTCCAATCAGCCTGCACTAGAAAGCTGATGGATTTTGGCACGGACGGAATCACCTCATCGTGGTGATCGAAACAAGTCCAATCACGGGGCGGCGGCACGACGGCGCAAGGGAGGAGGCGCGGCCGAGAGGTGGAGGAGGGAGGAGGGGCGGCCGAGAGCTATGAAACAAGTACTATCACGAAGCGGACGGCGGACGGCGGCGAAAGGCGGCGGCCGGCGGCGTGCGTGAGGCTTGGAGAGGAGGGGCGGCCGAATTGGGAGCTAGGGTTAGGTTATGAGTGTGATTGTGATCAAGCCCTAATCATCTTAACTTAATAAAGGTGGTAGATGGGCTTGAACCGGCCCAATGGACTTGGGTCATACCCAGGTCCATATGAACATTCGGTTCATTTAAATCACTGCGGTTTCATCATAACTCCGATCGACGATCAGATCAGACCGATAGACTCAGTTTCCAAAACTGAACATTATGATGTAAAAAACAATTTTTCAGATACCTAGTCCAAAATGACAGTTTTGCCCCTCAACAGTGGGAAATCGCAATTTCACCCCTGTTGAGTTTTAGGAAGTCGTACTCCCTAAAATCCTATTCGTATGCTCAACACATTGAGCTCAGTTTCCGTGCGGGAATCATGAATCCAGTACTTGTGTGACCCTCAATGGTTCAGGGATACAGCTAGCCGTGGGCCCACAACCATTGTGGCTCCGAAATCACAATTTCGGACTTGCCCAACGGATCATGGTAAAGCGCCTAGCAACATCGCCCCATGAACCCCTAGGTATCACTGATAGTGCCTGCAAGAACCAGTTGGTCGTGGTTAGCGTACAATACGGTCCTTTCAACACATATATCCCGATCAGATCAACGACCATTGGTAAATCGAGAGTCGCTAGAGATCCGATAGCTATGCATACATCTTGGAGATCGAATAGTGACATCGCGAGTGTTACTAGGTAAACCCATTTACCTAAAACACTTCTAGTACTCTGGCCAGAGATTTATACACTATTATCTCCTCAGATAGCATAGGATATCCACGCATGAGAGCGAGCGGTGAATCCTCGACAACGAAGCATCGACTCCTACATGCATCGGGATCTCACCCAATCCCGCCGCCTAATGACCCCAAGTGAGTCGGCAAATGGGTCAAAGTGAGACGCCTATCATGTAGAGTCTCAATGACGTTTCGAGTCGTGAGGACTAATCAGTACAACCAAGACCTCGGACTTATCTACTCGACAAATGGTAACCACTTGGAAAGTCCGAACGAGGGTAGTTCGATAGATCACCAGGTCACTATCCATCTGCATGATCAGAACATCACAATGTTCCCTACCAATGAAACAATGGTACTTCGCATCGCAGATGCTAGTCTCAAGCTCGGGCGGCCTTATCCTCATTTTGACGGCCCAATCGACTAGGAACGAGTTCAGAGTACACAGTGACTATTAGATGTGTTTCATGATAGCCGTCATACCCACTATCACATCTAACATACACTATGGTGCATTCTAGGTCTTTATCCAACACAATTGTTAACATTATAATCATAATGAAAATAAAGAACACCATAAACAAATGCGAATATCATATATAAAGATCGTTTCATACAAGAGTCTATCAAACCCACACGCCACAAGTTGGCTAGTTGGGCATCTACTCTAACATTTGACACTGGTGCATCACACTCTTTTATTTATGAGATGTTTGTTTGTGAGTATGGGTTGAGTTCTTCCCCATTGTGTGATGTTGTTTCCGTGTCTACCCATGCTGGTGTGAATCTGTGGTCCCGTGAAGTGGTGTTAGATTGTGTGCTTCGATTTGATGATCATGTTTTGATTTCCAATCTTATTGTTTTGGGAATGAGAGATTTTGATTCATACAAGAGTCTATCAAACCCACACGCCACAAGTTGGCTAGTTGGGCATCTACTCTAACATTTGACACTGGTGCATCACACTCTTTTATTTATGAGATGTTTGTTTGTGAGTATGGGTTGAGTTCTTCCCCATTGTGTGATGTTGTTTCCGTGTCTACCCATGCTGGTGTGAATCTGTGGTCCCGTGAAGTGGTGTTAGATTGTGTGCTTCGATTTGATGATCATGTTTTGATTTCCAATCTTATTGTTTTGGGAATGAGAGATTTTGATTGCATCTTGGGGATGCACGTGTTGTCTAGTTACAAGGATACTGTTGACTGTTTTCATGGTGTGGTGAGATTTCGCCCTGACTCGGGTGAGAAGTGGGAGTTCTACGGTGCTGATTCACGCTCGAAGATTCCACTGGTGTCTGCCATGGAGATGTTTAGCCTACTATCGTTGGATAACGCAGGATTTATGATTTACGCGCTGGATGTTTCCCAAGAGCAGCGATTGGAGTTGAGCGATATTCCGATCGTACGAGAGTTTCCCGACGTGTTTCCGGATGAGATTCCTGGATTCCCTCCAAGACGTGAGATCGATTTCAGCATATAGTTGGTGCCCGGTACCGCCCCGATTTCTAGAGCTCCTTGTTGGTTGGCGCCCGCAGAGTTGAAAGAGCTGAAGGATCAGTTGAGAGACCTCTTGGAGAAAGGCTTCATCAGACCGAGTATGTCGCCTTGGGGAGCTTCGATTCTTTTTGTGAAGAAGAAGGATGGATCTATGAGGATGTGCGTGGACTTCCGAAAGTGGAATAAAGCGACGGTGAAGAACAAGTACCTTTGCCGAGGATTTATGACTTGTTCGATCAGTTGCAGGGATCGGTCGTTTACTAGAAGATTGATTTGCGCTCTGGTTATCACCAGTTGTGAATTAGGGACGCTGATGTGGCGAAGAAGCTTTCCGGACTCGATATGGGCATTATGAGTTTCTGGTCATGCCGTTTGGGTTGACAAATGCCCCAGCTGTTTCATGGATTTGATGAATCGCGTCTTCAGTGAGTATATTGATCGGTTCGTAATCGTCTTCATAGATGACATCTTAGTGTACTCGAGGAGCATGAGAGAGCATAAGGAGCATCTCAGATTGGTGTTGCAGAGGTTGAGAGACTCGCAATTGTACGTCAAGTTCAGCAAGTGTGAATTTTGGCTTGATAGAATTATCTTTCTGGGTCATGTGATTTCGGCGCAAGGGATTTCGGTGGATCCGAGTAAGGTCGAAGCAGTTCTTAACTGGGAGAGACCTAGGAACGTTTCAGAGATCCGCAGTTTCTTGGGATTGGCTGGCTATTACAGGCGTTTTATTGAGAAGTTCTCTTCGATAGCCAGGCCTCTGACTCAATTGACTCAGAAGGATAAGAAGTTTGTTTGGACTGACGGGTGCGAGTTTAGTTTTCAGACGTTGAAGGAGAAGTTGACTACTGCTCCTATTTTGGCTCTACCGTATGGATCTGGAGGATTTGTGGTGTGCTCCAATGCTTCTCTCAATGGTTTAGGATGCGTGATGATGCAGAACGGGTACGTGATTGCTTATGCGTCTCGACAGTTGAAGCCTCACGAGACGAGGTACCCTGTTCATGATTTGGAGTTGGCTGCGATAGTGTTTGCCTTGAAGATTTGGCGACATTATCTGTATGGTGAAGAATTTGTGGTGTACACCGACCACAAGAGTCTGAAATACATCTTCACGCAGTCAGATTTGAATATGAGGCAGCGACGATGGATGGAATTGCTCAAGGACTTTAACTGTGAGATTCAGTATCAGCCTGGGCGGATGAACTCGGTGGCCGATGCCTTGAGTAGAAAGACCCAGCCTACGATGCTTTCTTCTTTGAGAGCCTCTAAGGTCTACGAGCAGTTGAGTACTTCTGGTTTGCGTTTCCAGCCGGGTGATCAGTACTTTATGGTTTCTTCGATTCAAGTAGAACCGCAGATTGTGAGTGACATCAGGGAGGCGCAGAGGACTGATCCTTATGTTCATGAATTGAAGATTAAAGCCCGAAGTGATCAGTCTGATGATTTCTCTATTTCTTCGGATGGATGTCTGAGATTTAGAGGAAGATTGGTGGTTCCGAACTTGATCGATTTGAAAGAGACGATTATGAATGAAGCGCATTGTAGTCAGTACAGTGTGCATCCGGGCGAGAGAAAGATGTACCATGCCTTGAAATCTCACTACTGGTGGGAATGCATGAAGAGCAACATCTCTGGTTTTGTTGCTAGATGTTTGAATTGCCAACAGGTCAAGGCTGAGAGAATGAGACTTGGTGGATTACTTCAGAGTTTAAAGGTGCCCCAATGGAATTGGTAGCACATCGCCATGGATTTCGTGACTCATCTACCTCGATTGAGCAGGGGATGCAATGATATTTGGGTTGTGATTAATAGACTTTCAAAGTCAGTCCATTTCATTCCCTATGATGTGAGGTGTTCGATGAAGAAAATGGCGAAACTGTATATCGACCATGTGGTTTGATTGCATGGAGTTCCTGTTTCGATAGTATCCGATAGAGATCCAAGATTCACTTCCCGATTTTGGAAGAGCTTGCAGGCAGCGATGGGTTCGAGATTGGCTATGAGTACAGCCTATCACCCACAGACAGATGGTCAGTCTGAGCGGACCATCCAGACTTTAGAGGATATGCTGCGAGCAGTTGTGATGGATTTCAGCGGTGGCTGGCAGGATTCTTTGTCGTTGGTTGAGTTTTCGTATAACAACAGTTACCAAGTGACTATTTGTTGGATCTGTTTTTACAGATCCTGATTAAGTTTTGAATTACACAAAACCTATTATTGTGTTTCTAACAATTCTATTTAAGCGTACAGGTTTTAGAAACGAAGAAGACGATCAGCAGCAGCTATATTGTCCAGCCGTTGGTTCGCTATATAAACAATCAGCAGTTGGTTTGGTGTTCATAGAATCGGCAGTTGAATTAGCAATGGAGACGTCCAGAGTTGAATCAGCTGTTCGTAATCATTCTAGAAGCAAAGAAGAAATCAGCTGGAGCATGATGAACCAGCTGAAACGATGAACCAGCTGCAAGCGCTAAAGAGATAAAGTGAACCAGAGATAAAGAGAAGCGCGCTGGAGAATTATATCGAAGAAGAAGATTCGAGTTATAAGTACTGCTGACGAATCTGTTAGCAGTCGCAAGATATAAGTACTGTTGATGAATCTATCAAACAGTCGCTATTCAAGAAGCAAGAATAAGAAGAAGAATCGCAAGTTGGAGCTGGAGCTGGAACGAAGAAGATTAGCTGGAGCATAAAGCGTAGATGACATCAGCAGTGACGTCATCATTCAGCAGGAAGCTACAGTGTTCAGCAGGAAGATTCAGCAGATGAGAAGAGATGCGCTAGATATGGAATGAGCTGTGATGACATCAGCAGCATAAAGCGTAGATGACATCAGCAGTGACGTCATCATTCAGCAGGAAGCTACAGTGTTCAGCAGGAAGATTCAGCAGATGAGAAGAGATGCGCTAGATATGGAATGAGCTGTGATGACATCAGCCTTGATGTCATCACAATCAGCAGTTGGCTATCAGCAGACGAAGCGAAGCGCAAAAGACGATGCGACGTCGTGTTGAGATTCAGCAGATGGATTAGTTGTTGATGACGTCATCGGTGACGTCATCCAGACGCAAGAATCAGCAGGTGGCTTGTACATCCAGACGCAAGAGGAAGCGACGTCGTAGAGGAGCTAATTCAGTCGCAAGCTACTGTTCATCAGCAGATAGCTTTTGGAGATAAGCGATAGCAAAACGATGTCGTTTACATAAGTTGATACGACAGCGTTTTGCTCTTGCGCTAAAGATTCAGCAGGAAGACTTTGCATTGTTTATTCAGTAGTCGCAAGAACCAGTCGCAAGCTTTGCATATTCAGTCGACTTAGTTTCCAGGCGCAAAGAATCGAAGAATCAGCAGAAGCTTATAGCGGTCGAAGAATATACAAGTAGCGAAGCAGTTGACAACACACGAAGAGATATCAAAGATGGATGTCAACTGCTGAGCGAATTTCAAATGGCGAAAGCGACAAGAAGCCTGCAAAAGAAAAGGACACAAGTACTGTTCTCCTGTTGGTACTTTACAGAGAAGCGTTACACTAAAATGGAAAGAAGTCAAGATAGCCATCTGAAGCGCTGAACAGTTTTGGAAGCTTTCCAACGGGAAGAATTTCAACAGAGGCTATATATTAGAGGCAACGCAAATTGAAGAAGGGTTCAAGCGTTCAGTTGGTGCAACTACATACTGTGGTAGAATTACTTTGAATATACAGTGCACCAACAGAGGGAAAAAGAAGAGATAGACGAAGCAATCGACCGCCATTAGAGAAGAGCTTTTCACGAGTGTTGATTGCTGAGTCTAGTATTAGCTTGTTAGAGCTTGTCCCTCGTGTGTGAGAAAAACAGAGAGATGAGAGCTTTAATGTATCAATCTCACACACCCGGATTCATTCACATCTGTTTGTGAATGAATCTCGAAATATGTTTACAGTTCCCGTCCAAGCAAGATGACGTAAAACTCTTGTGTATGTAGTCAGTCACACAGCTGCGACATCTGTTTGTGAATGAATCTCGAAATATGTTTACAGTTCCCGTCCAAGCAAGATGACGTAAAACTCTTGTGTATGTAGTCAGTCACACAGCTGCGGCTGTTTGTGCATTTGAGGAGTCTAGGAGTTCTCACAGCTGCTGGTTGTGGGATTGGGTCTGTACACGCAGTTGTAAGATCAAATCTTCTAGTGGAGCCTTCCGAGGTGGAAGAAGGGGAGATGTAGGACATTGAGGTCCGAACTTCCATAAACAAATATGCTGAGTATCGTGCTCTTTAAGCTTTCTGTATTGCATATTTTACTTAGCATTCTAGCACGCATCTCATGCATAAGCATAAATCAGCACGCACGCATTTCAGCAGACTATTTATTTAGCATCACATTTCAGCAGCACACAAGCACAAGTCTCGAACAGATTTATGTTGTATATAAATCTGTTTGAGTTATTTTAAAATATAGGATTCAGTTATGGTATTTTCCGCATGATTTTTTTAAATCATACCAGATCTGTCTCCGGTGCTCTTTGTATTTTTATATGTTCAAGAACAACGAGGTATTGCACCTCCAGTTAGTATCAGCAGCGAAAATTTCTAAAGTTTTTTAAAAGTCGCGGCTGCTGATCTTGTGATCCTTCATATCGGACCAACACTATTGGAATGGCTCCATTTGAAGCTTTGTATGGTCGAAAATGCAGATCTCCGATTTTTTGGGAAGAAGTTGGTGAGAGACAGCTTTCTACCCCTGATTTTGTGCAGCATATGAAAGATGAGATTGATTTGATTTGAAGTATAATGAAGGCTGCACAAGATAGATTTACTAGCTATGCTAACCGAAGACGTCGACCGTTAGAGTTTGAGGTTGGCGATAGAGTATTCTTAAAAGTTTCTCCTTTCAAAAGCGTGATGCGCTTCAGATTTAAAGGCAAATTAGCTCCTAGATTTGTTGGTCCCTTTGAGATTATCGAGCGGATTGGACAGTTGGCTTATCGATTGAGGCTGCCTGAAGAGTTAGCAGCGAGGCATGATGTTTTTCATGTGTCAATGTTGAGAAAATATGAGCCAGATCCGTCCCATGTGTTGAGAACCGACGAAGTTGAGCTGGATTCTGCCTTGAGTTATGTTGAATATCCAGTTCATATTTTGGATAGGAAGGAGAAGCAACTGAGGAACAAAGTAGTTCCGTTGGTGATGGTCCAATGGAGCAATCATGGCAGAGAAGAAGTAACTTGGGAACCGGAAGAGAAGATGCAGCGCGAGTGGCCGCATCTGTTTGAGTAGATATACTATTAGATTTTGGTTTCTGGTTATGTTCTTCCCTAGTTGTCGTTTGTTGATTTCCCAGTTATCTTGAACTCTTGGGTTTGAATTAGATGAATTTCTGTTTTGTTTTATGATTGTTTGATTGATTTTCCCTAAGTTTGCCTTGATTTCGAGGACGAAATCTCTTAAGGTGGGGAGAATGTGAGGAATAAGACTTTTAGTTTGTGATTAATCGAATTAATTTGGGATTTATCGCATTAATTTTGAAGGTTTTGCGTGTGAAATCTGATTCCCCATTGTAATTTAGACGTTGTGCGATTGTTTAGTTACCAGTCGTCGCGAATTTAGGAAGTCAACGTGGGTCAACGTTACTGTAGATCTCGTCTGGTAGATTTTGAATCAGTAGAGATGACGTAGGCATGACGTGTTGTTATCTGCTGGCAGTAGTGGTGTTTGAAGATGGTTGCTGCTGGCAGCAGGCGCGCTTATGCGAGAATCATCGAGGGAACGACACGTGTTGGTCAACATTTTTGAGTGTTGTACTGGTTTCAGCATTTGCGTTAGAATGAGCGACCAGTCGATGGTTTGAGGAACCAGTCGTGAGAGATTTGTTGTGAGGAATGCGTTGCGACTGGGTGACCAGATGTTGGCAGCAATGCTTACGTAATCATTACGATGTCGTTTGGATTAGTTGACGCGTCGTCGTTTTGGCTTGTTTTGCGTAACCAGTCGACTGATGGGTTTTTGTAGAGATCTGTTACCAGCTTTTGGTTGCTTCACAAGAGATATCTGTTGTCATCTGGTGAAGCTTGTGACGTCGTTTGAGTTAGTTGGAACGGTGTCGTTTTGATGTTCTTTTGAGAATGCAACGACTGGTTGTTGCTACTGGTTTTGTTGAGAGCAAAAGATGGTTACTGTTATAAGATTTCTACTGTAGCATTTCTCAACGACTGAATTAGAGGAGCAGCAGCTGGTGGATTTAGAGATATATATAGAAGTGTTGATCGACACTTAGAAATATTCTGGACCCGATATTTCTTATCTCCTTTTCCAAACCCTCGATTAGCTACTGTTCACCATGTCCTATTTCCGTCGATTGCCGCCGATCTCCGCCGATGATTTGAGAGATTTTGGTGGCGCTGGATTCCTTGAGAGTTGCTCTTTCGATTGCTACCCAATTGAAGCCCTGAATCAACGTTGGTGAAGAAGTGCGAAGTTGCTGTGTCCTTGTACAGAGAAGTTCGTTGGTTCTTCTGCTGGTTTGAGTTTCTGGGTGAGCATCTCTTGTTGTTTCTAGCTTCGGTAGACTTGTAGAACTAGAGCAAGGTTCTGACCGTAGGCTATGATGCTTAGAAGTTTAGATTTGAACTATAATTAAGCTTATATGTGAATTCCTGTGACAGATTTGAATTCGCAGGAGGTATCTGCTGGAAATTTCGAAAACAGGAAGAAGCTGAGTTGCTTCAATTGTTGTACCGTGCCTTTGTAAGAATCGATTGAGGTAGATTGAGCAGAAAGGTACGAGTTGAGCAGATTTAGCAGCTTTAGCGTGAACATGGCTGTAATTGATGTTGTGAGACTTGATGATATGATTATGTGAATTACGTGATACAACATGTTGAATTGATTGAGTTTACATTCTGTTTTCACGTATTGAATTGTATGCATTTGAATTGAGTATTTAATTGGCATACATGCATACATCTTGAGCCTGATTGACAGTATGATTTGATGACCTGTTTGAGAGCCACGTTGTGACTGGTCGACTAATTTGTCGTGCCTGAAAAGTCCAACGCTATCATCGGAGTGGTGACCGACTGATTTGTTGTGTCTGAAGACCACCGAGCTGTGATGGGTTGACGGACACTGAAGATCACGAACCGATGATTTCCATCGGCTGACTTGCTGTGCGTGGTATAGAGGCTCGAGAGATTTGATTTGCCAGTTGATACGCTGGTCTAGATATCCGATCTTTGATAGCCCTCATGCATCTCATAGCATTGATTATAGCATGTTGCATGATTAGCTGTTTTGATTAGCTCTTTGTACTGAGACTTGACCTCGTATTTGTTTTCCTGCTTTGTGTTGTTTGGGTCTGTGTTACCCATTTTCAGGAGCTTCAGGTAACCAAGCTGGACAGAGTGGAGGTTCAGCTGGTCGATCCCCGTTCCCTTGAGTCCCAGTTGTATATTTACGTATTGAACCGGGGGATGCCCCGTGTTACTTTGTATTGGGGATCTGTGTTGGATTTGAGGTTTATTGTTGTTACCTGTTTTGATTGAGTTTGAGTTAACTCATATTTTGATTATGAATATTGTTGGGGATCCGGATCCGCCCCCCGTCGAGGCAGCGGAAGAACATAGATTAAAAGCCGGGAGACGATCAATACGAAAAATTGATAACAGTTATCGACATACATAGGGGGTTTAAAACCACTACCTTGCTGGCACTTGTGCCTGGCTCCAACCGTAGTTACAATAACGTCGGCTCTTCTCGGTAGACTGCGGTAGATATCGCCAATCCGGTCCACGACCAGAACCGAGACTCCTTCGTCAGCCTGCACTATAAGCACTGACGAATTCTGCACGAACGGATTCTCCTCGTCGAGTTGGCCGGAAACGAATTTCCGGCGACGACGGGCGGCGGCGGCGCACGGTGGGCGGCGGCGGCGGCGGCTTGTGGGAGAGAGGAGGGGCGGCGCAATTTAGGGTTTTGGGAGTTGTGTCAAGTGTTGTTGTTTAGTCTAGGTTTAGGCTTAATTAAATAATCTTAGGTGTTGGACTTGGACCGGCCCAACGGGCCCGGGTCCAACGATGAACATTCAGTTCATCTCCACCACCGAGACTTCACCGTAACTCCGATCGCCGATCAGATCGGACGGATCGACTCAGTTTCCAAAACTGAATATTATGATCTGAAAAACCATTTTTCAGAACCCCAGTGCAAAATGACCGTTTTTCCCCTCAACAGCGGGAAACCCAGGTTTGACCCCTGTTGACTTTTAGGAAGTCGCACTTCCCGAAATCCTCTTCTCGTGCTCAACACATTGAGCTGAGTATCAGTGCGGGAATCTCGAATCTAGTACTTGTGTGACCCTCAATGGTTCAGGGATACAGCTAGCCGTGGGCCCACAACCATTGCGGCTCCGGAATCACAATTCCGGACTTACCCATCGGATCATGGTAAGAGCGTCTAGAAACATCGCCCCATGATCCC
>KQ987266.1:23774-33943 GCA_001598015.1 Dorcoceras hygrometricum
CGGTCCTTTCATTCCATATATCCCGATCAGATCAACGACCATTGGTAAATCGAGAGTCGCTATAGATCCGATAGCTATGCATACATCTTGGAGATCGAATAGTGACATCGCGAGTGTAACTAGGTAAACACATTTACCTAAAACACTTCTAGTACTCTGGCCAGAGATTTATACACTATTATCTCCTCAGATAGCATAGGATATCCACGCATGTCTGTGAGCGGTGAATCCTCGACAACGATGCATCGACTTCTACATGCATCGGGGTCTCACCGAATCCCGATGCCTTATGACCCCAAGTGAGTCGGCAAACGGGTCAAAGTGAGACGCCTGTCATGTAGAGTCTCAATGACGTTTCGAGTCGTGAGGACTAATCAGTACAACCAAGACCTCGGACTTATCCACTCGACAAATGGTAACCACTTGGAAAGTCCGAAGGAGGGTAGTTCGGTAGATCACCAGGTCACTATCTATCTGCATGCTCAGAACATCACAATGTTCACTACCAATGAAACATGGTACTTCGCATCGCAGATACTAGTCTCGAACTCGGGCGGCCTTATCCTCATTTTGACGGCCCAATCGACTAGGAACATGTTCAGAATACACAGCGACTATTAGATGTGTTTCATGATAGCCGTCATACCCACTATCACATCTAACATACGCTTTAGTGCATTCTAGGTCTTTACTCAACGCAATTGTAAATCATTACACACATAATGAAAGTAAAGAACGCCATATAAGTAAATGCGAATATCATATATATAAAGACTGTTTGTACAAGAGTCTATAAAACCCACACGCCACAAGTTGGCTAGTTGGGCATCTACTCTAACAAATATTTTGAATGATGTTTTAAGTTCAGGCCAAATTTTATTTCGAAAATTTTTAAGCCCGATTTTTACGCTTCCATGATTATGTGCTTAATTGTGCTATTATCTTGAGTAATTAGCACGGGGCCTGACAGTGATGGAGATGTTTAGCCTGCTGTCGCTAGAGAATGCTGGGTTTTATGATCTATGCCTTAGATGCATCTTCTTCTTCGAGTGTAGAGCTTAGTAGGGTTCCCGTTGTTCAAAATTTCCTGGATGTGTTTCCGGAGGAGATTCCTGGTTTTCCTTCGAGGAGGAAGATAGACTTCAGTATTGAGTTGGTACCTGGTACATCTCCGATCTCACGTGCTTCGTATCGTTTAGCGCCTGCTGAGTTGAGGGAGCTTAAGGTTCAGGGTTTCATTAGACCTAGTATGTCACCCTGTGGAGCGCCTATCTTGTTTGTGAATAAGATGGACGAGTCAATGAGGATGTGCATCGACTTCAGACAGTTGAACAAGGCGACAGTGGAGAATAAGTGCACTTTGCCTAGGATCGGTGACTTGTTTGATCAGATTCAGGGTTTGGCTGTGTTTTCTAAGATCGATCTTCATTCGGGGTATCATCAGTTGCGCATCCGTGAGCAGGATGTTGAGAAGACTGTGTTTCGTACGAGGTACGGGCATTATGAGTTTCTAGTTATGCCTTTTGGTTTGATGAATGCTCCCGCAGTTTTCATGGATTTGATGAATAGAGTCTTTAGAGAGTTCATCGATCAGTTTGTGATTTTGGTGTACTCTAAGACTTCGATGACATTTTGGTGTACTCTAAGACTTCGATGCAGCACAAAGAGCATTTGAAGTTGGTTCTTCAAACGCTTCGAGACTCGAAGCTGTATGCTAAGTTCTCCAAGTGCGAGTTTTGGTTGGATAGAGTTGTGTTTCTGGGTCATGTTGTTTCAGAAGCAGGTATTTCTATGGATCCCAGTAAGGTAGAGGCTGTGATTAACTGGGAGTGTCCCAAGAATGTTGCTGATATCGTAGTTTCTTGGGTTTGGCTGGCTATTATCGGTGTTTTATAGAGGGATTCTCTAGTATAGCTAAGCCAATGACGCAGTTGACTCAGAAGGATAAGAGGTTTGTGTGGACTGAGCAATGCGAGAATAGTTTTATGTTGCTCAAAGAGAAGCTGACTTCTGCGTCTGTGTTAGCTTTGCCGTGTGGTTCAGGTGGTTTTGTGGTGTGTGCAAATGCTTCCTTGAATGGATTGGGTTGTGTTTTGATGCAGAATGGTCGAGTCATTGCGTATGCCTCTCGTCAGTTGAAACCGCATGAGACTCGTTACCTAGTTCATGATTTGGAGTTAGCAGCTGTGGTTTTTTCTCTGAATATTTGGCGCCACTACTTGTATGGTGAGCAGTTTGTGGTGTAATCCGACCACAAGAGTCTTCAGTATATGTTTTCTCAGTCAGATTTGAAAATAAGACAGCGTAGATGGATGGAGCTGCTTAAATATTTTGATTGTGAGATCAAATATCAGCCTGGGAAAGTGAATGTAGTTGCTGATGCATTGAGCAGAAAGGCTCAAGTGGCGATGCTGGCTTCGATGCAGATTTCGAAGGTCCATGAGCATCTAAGCACTACTGGTTGGCGATATTACCCAGCTGAGGGTTATGTTGTGGTGTCTTCTTTTCAAGTTGAGCCACAGGTTGTTGCTAGCATTAGAGCAGCTCAGAGGACTGATCCATCCATCCATGAGTTGAAACTGAAGGTGAGAGCTGGTCAGTTGGAAGACTATTCTGTTTCATCAGATGGTTGTTTGAGGTTTCGTGGCAGGCTGGTTGTGCCAAATATGATTGACTTGAAGGAGGAGATCTTGCGAGAAGTGCATTGCAGTAGATACAGTGCCCATCCTGGTGCAAGGAATATGTATCATGCCTTGAAGCAGCATTACTAGTGGGCAGGTTTGAAGAGTGATGTTGCTGATTTTGTAGCCCGATGTCTGAATTGTCAGCAGGTCAAGGCTGAGAGGATGAGACCTGATGGTTTGTTATAAAGCTTAGAGGTTCCCCAATGGAATTGGGAGCACATATCTATGGATTTTGTTACGCATTTGCCTCGTTCCAGCAGAGGTTGTGATGCAGTTTGGGTGGTAGTAGACAGATTGTCGAAGTCTGCGCAATTCATTCCCTATAGCAAGACCTATTCGTTGAAGAATATGGCAAAGCTGTACGTAGATTTTGTAGTGCGGTTGCATGGGGTGCCAGTTTTGATTGTTTCAGATCGTGATCCTAGATTTACTTTCAGATTTTGGAAGAGTTTGCAAATAGCTTTGGGTACTAGATTGGCTATGAGTACAGCGTATCACCCCCAGACAGATGGCCAATCAGAGAGAACTATCCAGATTTTAGAGGATATGTTGAGAGATGTTGTGATGGATTTTAGTGGTAGCTGGCAAGACTCGTTGTCTTTGGTGGAGTTTTCCTACAATAACAGCTATCAGGTCACGATTGGCATGGCTCCATGTGAGGCTTTGTATGACAGAAAGTGCAGATCGCCTGTATGTTGGGAAGAAGTGGGGGAGAAGCAGCTGTCTTCTCCAGAGTTTGTGCAGCAGATGAGAGATCGGGTGGATTTGATTCGCCAGCGAATGAAAGCTGCACAAGATCGCCAAGCAAGTTATGCGAATAAGAGGCATAGGCCTTTAGAATTTGAGGTTGGTGATCTAGTTTTCCTTAAGGATCCTCCTTTCCGTAGTGTTATGAGATTTGGTCTCAAGGGAAAGTTAGCTCCTCGTTATGTTGGTCCTTATGAGATAGCTGAAAGGATTGGCCCTTTTGCATATCGTGTGTTGTTGCCACCAGATTTGTCCTCCTTACATGATGTGTTTCATGTTTCGATGTTGAGGAAGTATGAGCCAGATCCCTCGCATGTTGAGAACTGACGAGGTAGAGTTAGATCGGACCTTGAGCTATGTTGAGTATCCCTTTGCAGATCTTGAATAGAAAAGAGAAACAGCTGAGGAATAAGACCATTCCCTTGGTGATGGTCCAGTGGAGAAAGCATGGTAGAGAAGAAGCTACGTGGGAACTGGAAGAGAAGATGCAGCGTGAGTGGCTGCATCTGTTTAAGTGAGTGTTGGAGCAGATTCCAGTAGTTGGTTCTTTGTTATTCTCGGTAGATGTTTACTTAAGTTCTTTTCCCCAGTTATTCTTGAACTCTTGATTTGGAGTTGACTGATTTCAAGGACGAAATCCTGTTTTAGTGGGGGAGAGATGTGAAACCCGAAAAGCTGATGAGATTAATTGAGTTAATTAATCATAATTGTGAGATTCATATTTGAGGGTGAACAAGTCTGGATGACAAGCTTTTAGTCTTTATGCGTGGAGAAGCTATCGGATTTGTTTAAGTCCTTGGAACAAGTCTGGAGAGTTAGAGTTTTGGCGCGGGATTTGTTCTGAAGTGAGCGTGGGTCATCGCCGAATGCTAGCGTTCACCAGTGGTGAGAAGAGCTGTTGTTGCTGGATTGTTGGTTTTCAGATTTGAGGAGAAATATGATATCGTGGGCATTCAGATGTCTCTAGCGTGTTTTCTGAAGTGGGTGTTAGTACGTCGTCGTTTGGATAAGTTGGAACGACAGCGTTTTGGATTAGCGGAGGAGACTCAGCTGTGAGTTGCGCTAGTCTTCAGCTGTCACTTAGAATATTTTCCGATAGCAAACTCTGTCGCGATACCCTAGCTACTGTTCAACGAACCTTATCTTCTTCAATTGCCGACGGTAGACAGCTCCGATCGAAGTGAGAGCGGTATCGTTGGACTCCTCTTGTTGAGACGCTTCGTTTGACGTTGCTTTTGGAAGTTTGCTTGAAGCTGGTGATGTGTGCGAAGACATCTCCCTTGTGTAGCATGTTAGCGTTCCGTCCTAGATTTTTGGGGTAAGTGTTCAGATCCTACCTTGTACTTTGTTTAGAGTTTTCTGTTGTGTTAGAAGGGTAGGACAGACTTGGGTTGAGCTTGTATCCCCCCAATTATTAGATTCTGTTCTATTGTCCCTGAGCTAGTGTTTGTATTTGGCGTAGCAGGTGTGAGATCTGTATTGCTCGGGACCCCGTTGTAGTAATTGTTGAGCAGAATACTTGAGGTACGGATGTGATCTTGTTTTACAGCTTTGGATTTGAGCATGAGTGATTATGGTTTCTGCTGTGTATGTTTTGTGTGCTGTATATGATTCTGTGTTGAACATTGCATTTGTTGCATACACGCATTATCTCTTGAGCTCAGATCTGTTGTAGCCGTGCCTTGTTTATTATTGCTCTGAGCGTACTAGGATGCTGTTGAGGCCGAGCGGGTAACTCCCGTACCTCATCTCCCTGCTGGGATCTGTTAGCCACTATGAGCGGAGTGGGTAGCTCCCACATCTCATGAGTTGGGAACAGCAGGTTGAGCTGTGTTTGTATCTGGTGCCGTGTGCTGAGACGAGTGGGTAGCTCCCATATACTCACACACCCCGTGGCCACTGACATCTGTTATTCGTTGCTATCGGTTCTTGATCAGCTTTGAGTTGCCTTTGAATTCTGCTGGTTGTAGCCTTCTGTTGTGCTCAGCTGTTCATGCATAGCATCTGCATATTACTTGTTGCTTTCCGTTAGTTGTTTTATATTGCTCTTCGTACTGGGGTTTGACCCATGTCCCTCTGGGCTTGGTTGTTTGTTGCCTGTGTGTGTTTTCATGTTATCATGGTTACTCTGCTGGTCATGGAGTAGACCCAGCTGAAGGTGCCTCAGGAGGTGGTTAGAGTGTCCTAGTTAGCTTATAGCATATTATGTATCAGTATTGTTAGCCGGGGGTTGTCCTGTGCTTTGTAGGAGTCGTTGTTTGGTACTTGATATATGGTTTTAATGTTGTACTGTTGTACTGTGTTATTTTAAGTACTGGGATATTTTGATTATTGTTGTATTTTAAATTATATGTTTTAATCGTCAGGCCAAAGCGAAAATTTAAGCCACTTTTGTATGCTTCCGCTATTGTTTTGCGTGGTTTAACTCTGTATTGTACACGAGGCCTAACATTCGAGACCTCAGTTTCCGGGACAGCAGCAGGCTCAGATGAACGCCTTGACGAGTGAGCAAGCGGCTGATATGCCTGAGATGATTTATTACAGGTACTTGTGCTATCTTTGATTTTCCTGCACGAGTTTTGTTTGATACTGGAGCATCACACTCTTTATTTCTGATTAATTTGTGTATGAGTGTGAGTTGAGTTCTTCCCCACTGTGTGATGTTGTATCTGTATCTACCCCTGCTGGCGTGAGTTTGTTGTCCCGTGAGGTGGTGTGAGATTGTGTTCTTAGATTCGATGAGCATGTGCTAGTGACCAATCTGATTGTCTTGGGAATTAGAGATTTTGATTGTATCTTGGGAATGGATGTATGTCCAGTTATAGAGCAACAGTGGATTGTTTCCATGGTGTAGTGAGATTTAGGCCTGAATTTGGAGAGAAATTGGATTTCTATGGTTCTGATTCGCGACCTAAGTTTACGTTGGTGTCTGCCATGGAGATGTTTAGTTTGTTGTCACTAGAGAATTCAGGGTTTATGATCTATGCCTTGGATGTTTCTCGAGTACAACGAGTAGAGTTGAGCGATGTTCCGATTGCTCGAGAGTTTCCTGATGTGTTTTCGGATGATATTCCTAGATTCCCTCCGAGACGAGAGATTGACTTCAGCATAGAGTTGGTGCCAGGAATAGCCTCAATTTCTAGAGCTCTGTATCAGTTGGCGCCAGCTGAATTGAAGGAACTCAAAGAGCAGTTGCGTGATCTGTTAGAGAAGGGCTTCATTAGACCGAGTATGTCGTCCTGGGAGCTCCGATTCTTTTCGTGAAGAAGCAGGATGGATCTATGAGGATGTGTGTGGATTTTCGGCAGTTGAACAAAGCGACGATTAAGAACAAGTATCCGTTGTCGAGGATTGATGACTTGTTTGACCAGTTGCAGGGATCTGCCGTATACTCTAATATTGATCTGCGGTCTGGTTATCATCTGTTGCGGATCAGAGACGCTGACGTGGCGAAGACGGAATTCAGGAGGACAGACTTGGGTTGAGCTTGTATTACCCCAATTCTTAGTTTCTGTTCTACTGTCCCTGAGCTAGTGTTTGTATTTTGCGTAGCAGGTGTGAGATATGTATTGCTCGGGACCCTGTTGTAGTAATTGTTGAGCAGAATACTTGAGGTATGGATGTGAGCTTGTTTTACAGCTTTGGATTTGAGCATGAGTGAATTATGGTTTCTGCTGTGTATGTTTTGTGTGCTGTATATGATTCTGTATTGAACATTGCATCTGTTGCATACACGCATTATCTCTTGAGCTCAGATCTGTTGTAGCCATGCCTTGTTTATTATTGCTCTGAGCGTACTAGGATGCTGTTGAGGCCGAGCGGGTAACTCCCGTACCTCATCTCCCTGCTGGGATCTGTTAGCCACTATGAGCGGAGTGGGTAGCTCCCACATCTCATGAGTTGGGAACAGCGGGTTGAGCTGTGTTTGTATCTGGTTCCGTGTGCTGAGACGAGTGGGTAGCTCCCATATACTCACAAACCCCGTGGCCACTGACATCTGTTATTCGTTGCTATCGGTTCTTGATCAGCTTTGAGTTGCCTTTGAATTCTGCCGTTGGTTGTAGCCTTCTGTTGTGCTCAGCTGTTCATGCAGAGCATCTGCATATTACTTGTTGCTTTCTGTTAGCTGTTTTATATTGTTGGGGTTTGACCCATGTCCCTCTGGGGCTTCGTTGTTTGTGGCCTGTGTGTGTTTTCATGTTATCATGGTTACTCTGCTGGTCGTGGAGTAGACCCAGCTGAAGGTGCCCCAGTAGGTGGTTAGAGTGTCCCAGTTAGCGTATAGCATATTATGTATCAGTACTGTTAGCCGGGGGTTGTCCTGTGCTTTGTAGGAGTCGTTGTTTGGTACTTGATATATGCTTTTAATTTTGTACTGTTGTACTGAGTTATTTTAATTATTGGGTTATTTTGATTATTGTTGTATTTTAAATTATATGTTTTAATCGTCAGGCCAAAGCGAAAATTTAAGTCACTTTTGTATGCTTCCGCTATTGTTTTGCGTGGTTTAACTCTGTATTGTACACGAGGCCTGACATTCGAGACCTCAGTTTCCGGGACAGCAGTAGTCTCAAATGAACGCCTTGACGAGTGAGCAAGCGGCTGTTAGAGTAGATGCCCAACTAGCCAACTTGTGGCGTGTGGGTTCATAGACTCTTGTATGAAACGATCTTTATATATGATATTCGCATTTATTTATGGCACTCTTTACTTTCATTGTGTTGTATAATGATTAACAATTGCGTTGAGTAAAGACCTAGAATGCACTATAGTGTATGTTAGATGTGATAGTGGGTATGACGGCTATCATGAAACACATCTAATAGTCACTGTGTATTCTGAATTAGTTCCTAGTCGATTGGACCGTCAAAATGAGGATAAGGCCGCCCGAGCTCGAGACTAGTATCTGCAATGCGAAGTACCATGTTTCATTGGTAGAGAACATTGTGATGTTCTGAGCATGCAGATAGATAGTGACCTGGTGATCTATCGAACTACCCTCGTTCGGACTTTCCAAGTGGTTACCATTTGTCGAGTGGATAAGTCCAAGGTCTTGGTTGTACTGATTAGTCCTCATGACTCAAACGTCATTGAGACCCTACATGATAGGCGTCTCACTTTGACTCGTTTGCCGACTCACTTGGGGTCATTAGGCGGCGGGATTGGGTGAGATCCCGTTGCATGTAGGAGTCGATGCATCGTTGTCGAGGATTCACCGCTCGCAGATATGCGTGGATATCCTATGCTATCTGAGGGGATAATAGTGTTTAAATCTCTGGCCAGAGTACTAGAAGTGTTTTAGGTAAATGGGTTTACCTAGTTACACTCGCGATGTCACATATCGATCTCCAAGATGTATGCATGGCTATCAGATCTATAACGACTCTCGATTTACCAATGGTCGTTGATCTGATCGGGATATATGGATTGAAAGGACCGTACTATACGCTAACCACGACCAACTGGTTCTTGTAGGCACTATCAGTGATACCTATGGGACCATGGGGCGATGTTGCTAGACGCTCTTACCATGATCCGATGGACAAGTCCGGAATTGTGATTCCGGAGCCACAATGGTTGTGGGCCCATGGCTAGTTGTATCCCTAAACCATTGAGGGTCACACAAGTACTGGATTCAAGATTCCCGCACGGAAACTGAGCTCAATATGTTGAGCACCTGAGGAGGATTTTGGGGAGTGCGACTTCCTAAAAGTCAACAGGGGTCAAATCGTGATTTCCCGCTGTTGAGGGGCAAAACGGTCATTTTGCAATTTAGGGTTAGATGATCTGAAAAATTGTTTTTCGTATCATAATATTCAGTTTTGGAAACTGAATCGATCGGTCCGATCTGATCAGCGATCGGAGTTGTAATGAAGTCGCAGTGATGGATATCGTCATTTGGACCCGGGCCCGTTGGGCCGGTCCAAGTCCATCACTAATCTACTTAAAGTAGATTAAGGCTTCATTATGAAAAAGACATCACAATTAACCCTAGTCTTCATCACTAAAAGCCGCCGCCCCCTCCTCCACAAAACCTCGCCCGCCGGCCGCCGCTTGTCGCCGCCGCCGCTGCCTCCCTCGCCGGAATTTGTTCCGGCCAACCTTTTGAGGAGTTTCCGTCCATGCTGATCTCGTCAGGCCTTCTAGTGCAGGCTGACGAAGGAACCTTGCTTCCGGTCGTGGACCTGATTAGACGTAATCTACCGCCTCCTACCGTGAAGAGCCAGTCTCCCTGTGATTCTGGTTGGAGCCAGGCGCCAGTCGCCAGCAAGGTAACACCCCGAGAAACACCCTATGAATGGTTCATATTGTGTTATTATTGAATTGTATTGAACGTTTCCCGGCCTAATTTTGTTCTTCCGCTGCCTCGCCAGGAGACGGGATCCGGATCCGCCACGGTTCCCCAACAGTGGTATCAGAGCTATGGCTCGGATCCTTCAATACAATTGTTGCCATATTGTATCTAATGTCTCGATTTTTCAGATCAAACAAAAATTTTTGGGCTGGAACCGCCGCGCATGGCGGCGCCCCACCGTGCGCATGAACGTGCACGGTACATGCGTGCTGGCCGCGCATGGCTGGCGTTCGCTGGGCGCTGCCTCGCGCAATTGTCGCGCGCCGTCACCCGCGCACTGGTTGCGCAACCAGGAGGAACCATGCGCGCTGGCCGCGCATGGTGGCCGGCCAAGGGCCGCTGGCCTCGCGCACACGTTTGAGCGGTGGGCGCATTGCGGGGCG
>KQ987266.1:35766-48098 GCA_001598015.1 Dorcoceras hygrometricum
TAAAAGGAAACACGATAACTTGAACCCAGCACAACTTTGGCACGCTAGGCTAGGTCATATTTCTCTAAGTAGGATGAACAAGTTAGTTAGGAGTGACATGTTTGATCTGTCAGACATTAACTCCCTACCGACTTGTGAGTCTTGTCTCAAGGGAAAGATGACTAAGCAACCCTTCAGGGGCAAGGGTGAGCATGCTCAAGGCCTATTGGATTTGATCCATACTGATATGTGCGGCCCGTTTGGTATTGGTACTAAATACGGTCACACATACTTCATCACCTTTACCGACGATTACTCTATGTATGGGTACTTGTACTTGATGAAGCACAAGTATGAATCCTTTGAAAGGTTCAAAGAATTCAAGGCTGAAGTAGAAAATCAACTAGGAAAAAGTATTAAAGCACTTCGATCTGATCGAGGTGGTGAATACTTAAGTGCTGAATTTCAAGACTATCTGAAAGAGAATGGGATTCTCGCACAGTGGACCCCTCCGACCACACCATAGCTCAATGGTGTAGCGGAGCGTCATAATCGAACCCTGTTAGACATGGTTCGATCTATGATGAGCTTCACTGAACTTCCTACCTCGTTTTGGGGCTATGCACTCGAAACGACGGTAATGTTGTTGAACAATGTCCACACCAAGGCAGTGGATAAGACTCCATATGAGATATGGATGGGCAAACCACCCAAATACTCATTTATGAGGATTTGGGGATGTCCTGCTTACGTGAAGCAGACAGTGGGAGATAGGCTGGATACGAGATCCATCTTATGCTACTTCATTGGGTATCCAAAGAATTCCATTGGATACTACTTCTACTATCCCAGCGAAACAAAAGTGTTTTTTTCTAGGACTGCCACCTTTATGGAAAGGGAATTTATACTTGATAGAAAGGGCAAAATAGTAGAACTCGAAGAGGTTCGAGAACCAAGAGAAGTACCAAGTGAATCTCCTGCACCTACAGAGCCAGTACCAGAAATGGTCGCACCTAGGAGATCCGAAAGGGTTCCTAGGGCTCCTGAGAAATATGGTTTTCTCCTTGAAGATGATCAAGGTGATCAAGTTGTTGGATCTGATCCAAGAAATTTCAAGGAGACAATTTCCGATGTAGATTCTAATTTGTGACTTGAAGCAATGCAATCTGAGTTAGACTCGATGCATGCTAACCAAGTTTGGACTCTTGTTAATCCTCCCGAAGGAATTGTTCCTATTGGGTGTAAATGGGTATACAAGAGGAAACTTGGGCCTGATGGTAAGGTAATGACCTACAAGGCACGACTGGTCGCGAAAGGTTACACTCAAAGGCAAGGTGTTGACTATGATGAAACCTTCTCGCCAGTCGCAATGTTCAAGTCAATTAGAATCTTGTTAGCCATAGCCGCATGGTACGACTATGAGATATGGCAAATGGATGTGAAAACTGCGTTCCTTAATGGAAACATTAAGGAAGAGATCTATATGACGCAGCCTGAGGGTTTCACGTCTGTTGGAAGCGAGCATAAGGTATGCAAGCTTCAGAGATCGATCTACGGTCTCAAACAAGCATCGCGAAGTTGGAACCTGAGATTCGATGAAACAATTAAGGAATTTAGTTTCATCAAGAATCCCGAGGAGCCATGTGTGTATAAGAAGGTAGTTAAAAGCGCTGTGACATTCCTTGCATGATCTCGACTAGACCGGATGTCGCATATGCTCTGAGTGTCACGAGCCGTTACCAGGCCAACCCCGGCCAATTGCATTGGAAGGCTGTGAAGGATATTTTTAAGTACTTACGAAGGACTAAGAATATGTTCATGGTCTATGCGGGTGGTGAACTGAAACTGGAAGGCTACACTGATTCTAGCTTCCAGTGTGACGTGGATGATTCGAAGTCAACCTCTGGATTTGTATTCATGCTCAATGGTGGTGCTGTCTCTTGGAAGAATTCCAAGAAAGACACCATCGCGGATTCAACCACTGAGGCTGAGTACATCGCAGCATCAGCTGCTGCTAATGAGGCGGTTTGGATAAGGAATTTCGTCCAAGAGTTGGGCGTCATTCCTAATGGAGTTGGTCCAGTCCCGGTGTACTGCGACAACATGGGTGCCGTTGCACAAGAAAAGGAGCCTAGGTCTCACCAAAGATCCAAACATATACTGAGGAAATACCACATAATCCGGGATATTGTGGCTAGAGGTGACATAGCAGTTGAGAGAGTCGCCTCTGCGGACAACGTTGCTGATCCACTTACGAAGCCCTTGCCAGGACCGTTGTTTGAAAAACATCGCGAAACAATGGGACTGCGTCTGATGAGTAGTTGGCTTTAGGGCAAGTGGGAGATTGTTAGAGTAGATGCCCAACTAGCCAACTTGTGGCGTGTGGGTTCATAGACTCTTGTATGAAACGATCTTTATATATGATATTCGCATTTATTTATGGCATTCTTTACTTTCATTGTGTTGTATAATGATTAACATTTGCATTGAGTAAAGACCTAGAATGCACTATAGTGTATGTTAGATGTGATAGTGGGTATGACGGCTATCATGAAACACATCTAATAGTCACTGTGTATTCTGAATTAGTTCCTAGTCGATTGGGCCGTCAAAATGAGGATAAGGCCGCCCGAGCTCGAGACTAGTATCTGCGATGCGAAGTATCATGTTTCATTGGTAGGGAACATTGTGATTTTCTGAGCATGCAGATAGATAGTGACCTGGTGATCTATCGAACTACCCTCGTTCGGACTTTCCAAGTGGTTACCATTTGTCGAGTGGATAAGTCCGAGGTCTTGGTTGTACTGATTAGTCCTCACGACTCGAAACGTCGTTGAGACTCTACATGATAGGCGTCTCACTTTGACTCGTTTGCCGACTCACTTGGGGTCATTATGCGGTGGGATTGGGTGAGACCCCGATGCATGTAGGAGTCGATGCATCGTTGTCGAGGATTCACCGCTCGCAGACATGCGTGGATATCCTATGCTATCTGAGGGGATAATAGTGTTTAAATCTCTGGCCAGAGTACTAGAAGTGTTTTAGGTAAATGGGTTTACCTAGTTACACTCGCGATGTCACTATTCGATCTCCAAGATGTATGCATGGCTATCAGATCTATAACGACTCTCGATTTACCAATGGTCGTTGATCTGATCGGGATATATAGATTAAAAGGACCGTACTGTACGTTAACCACGACCAATTGGTTCTTGCAGGCACTATCAGTGATACCTAGGGATCATGGGGCGATGTTGCTAGACGCTCTTACCATGATCCGATGGACAAGTCCGGAATTGTGATTCCGGAGCCACAATGGTTGTGGGCCCATGGCTAGCTGTATCCCTGAACCATTGAGGGTCACACAAGTACTGAATTCAAGATTATCGCACGGAAACTGAGCTCAATGTGTTGAGCACCTGAGGAGGATTTTGGGGAGTGCGACTTCCTAAAAGTCAACAGGGGTCAAATCCGATGTTGCTAGACGCTCTTACCATGATCCGATGGACAAGTCCGGAATTGTGATTCCGGAGCCACAATGGTTGTGGGCCCATGGCTAGCTGTATCCCTGAACCATTGAGGGTCACACAAGTACTGAATTCAAGATTATCGCACGGAAACTGAGCTCAATGTGTTGAGCACCTGAGGAGGATTTTGGGGAGTGCGACTTCCTAAAAGTCAACAGGGGTCAAATTGTGATTTCCCGCTGTTGAGGGGCAAAACGGTCATTTTGCAATTTAGGGTTAGATGATCTGAAAAATTGTTTTTCATATCATAATATTCAGTTTTGGAAACTGAATCGATCGGTCCGATATGATTGGCGATCGGTGTTGTAATGAAGTCGCAGTGATGGATATCGTCATTTGGAACCGGGCCCGTTGGGCCGGTCCAAGTCCATCACTAATCTACTTAAAGTAGATTAGGGCTTCATTATGAAAAAGACATCACAATTAACCCTAGTCTTCATCACTAAAAGCCGCCGCCCCCTCCTCCACAAAACCTCGCCCGCCGGCCGCCGCTTGTCGCCGCCGCCGCCGCCTCCCTCGCCGGAATTTGTTCCGGCCAACCTTTCAAGGAGTTTCCGTCCGTGCTGATCTCGTCAGAAATTCTAGTGCAGGCTAACGAAGGAACCTTGCTTCCGGTCGTGGACCTGATTAGACGTAATCTACCGCCACCTACCGTGAAGAGCCAGTCTCCCTGTGATTCTGGTTGGAGCCAGGCGCCAGTCGCCAGCAAGGTAACACCCCGAGAAACACCCTATGAATGGTTCATATTATGTTATTATTGATTTGTATTGAACGTTTCCCGGCCTAATTTTGTTCTTCCACTGCCTCATCGGGAGACGGGATCCGGATCCGCCACGGTTCCCCAACAGCGACTGATATGCCTGAGAGGATTATTACAGGTACTTGTGCTATCTTTGATTTTTCTGCACGAGTTTTGTTTGATACTGGAGCATCACACTCTTTATTTCTGATTAATTTGTGTATGAGTGTGAGTTGAGTTCTTCCCCACTGTGTGATGTTGTCTCTGTATCTACCCCTGCTGGCGTGAGTTTGTTGTCCCGTGAGGTGGTGTGAGATTGTGTTCTTAGATTCGATGAGCATATACTAGTGATGGATTATTACAGGTACTTGTGCTATCTTTGATTTTTCTGCACGAGTTTTGTTTGATACTGGAGCATCACACTCTTTATTTCTGATTAATTTGTGTATGAGTGTGAGTTGAGTTCTTCCCCACTGTGTGATGTTGTCTCTGTATCTACCCCTGCTGGCGTGAGTTTGTTGTCCCGTGAGGTGGTGTGAGATTGTGTTCTTAGATTCGATGAGCATATACTAGTGATCAATATGATTGTTTTGGGAATTAGAGATTTTGATTGTATCTTTGGAATGGATATATTGTCCAGTTATAGAGCAACAGTGGATTGTTTGCATGGTGTAGTGGGATTTAGGCCTGAATTTGGAGAGAAATGGGATTTCTATGGTGCTGATTCGCGACCTAAGTTTACGTTGGTGTCTGCCATGGAGATGTTTTGTTTGTTGTCACTAGAGAATTTAGGGTTTATGATCTATGCCTTGGATGTTTCCCGAGTACAGCGAGTAGAGTTGAGCGATGTTCCGATTTCTCGAGAGTTTCCTGATGTGTTTCCGGATGAGATTCCTAGATTCCCTCCGAGACGAGAGATTGACTTCAGCATAGAGTTGGTGCCAGGAATAGCTCCAATTTCTAGAGCTCTGTATCAGTTGGCGCCAGCTGAATTGAAGGAACTCAAAGAGCAGTTGCGTGATCTGTTAGAGAAGGGCTTCATTAGACCGAGTATGTCGTCCTGGGAGCTCCGATTCTTTTCGTGAAGAATCAGGATGGATCTACGAGGATGTGTGTGGATTTTCGGCAGTTGAACAAAGCGACGATTAAGAACAAGTATCCGTTGTCGAGGATTGATGACTTGTTTGACCAGTTGCAGGGATCTGCCATATACTCTAAGATTGATCTGCGGTCTGGTTATCATCAGTTGCGGATCAGAGACGCTGACATGGCGAAGACGGAATTCAGGAGGACAGACTTGGGTTGACCTTGTATCCCCCCAATTCTTAGTTTCTGTTCTACTGTCCCTGAGCTAGTGTTTGTATTTGGCATAGCAGGTGTGAGATCTGTATTGCTCGGGACCCTATTGTAGTAATTGTTGAGCAGAATACTTGAGGTACGGATGTGAGCTTGTTTTACAGCTTTGGATTTGAGCATGAGTGAATTATGGTTTCTGCTGTGTATGTTTTGTGTGTTGTATATGATTCTGTGTTGAACATTGCATCTGTTGCATACACGCATTATCTCTTGAGCTCAGATCTGTTTTAGCCGTGCCTTGTTTATTATTGCTCCGAGCGTACCAGGATGCTGTTGAGGCTGAGCGAGTAACTCTCGTACCTCATCTCCCTGCTGGGATCTGTTAGCCATTATGAGCGGAGTGGGTAGCTCCCACATCTCATGAGTTGGGAACAGCGGGTTGAGCTGTGTTTGCATCTGATGCCGTGTGCTGAGATGAGTGGGTAGCTCCCATATACTCACACAACCCGTGGCCACTGACATCTGTTATTCGTTTCTATCGATTCTTGATCAGCTTTGAGTTGCCTTTTAATTCTGCCGTTGGTTATGTCCTTCTGTTTTGCTCAGCTGTTCATGCATATCATCTTCATATTACTTGTTGCTTTCCGTTAGCTGTTTTATATTGCTCTCCGTACTGGGGTTTGACCCATGTCCCTCTGGGGCTTGGTTGTTTGTTGCCTGTGTGTGTTTCTGCTGGTCGTGGAGTAGACCCAGCTGAAGGTGCCCCAGGAGGTGGTTAGAGTGTCCCAGTTAGAGTATAGCATATTATGTATCAGTACTGTTAGCCGGGGGTTGTCCTAAGCTTTGTAGTAGTCGTTGTTTGGTACTTGATATATGCTTTTAATGATGTACTGTTGTACTGAGTTATTTTAATTACTGGGATATTTTGAGTATTATTGTATTTTAAATTATATGTTTTAATCGTCAGGCCAAAGCGAAAATTTAAGCCACTTTTGTATGCTTCCGCTATTGTTTTGCGTGGTTTAAATCTGTATTGTACACGAGGCCTGACATTCGAGACCTCAGTTTCCGGGACAGCAGCAGGCTCAGATGAACGCCTTGACGAGTGAGCAAGCAGCTGATATGCCTGAGAGGATTATTACAGGTACTTGTGCTATCTTTGATTTTCCTGCACGATTTTTGTTTGATACTGGAGCATCACACTCTTTATTTCTGAGTTGTTTGTGTATGAGTGTGGGTTGAGTTCTTCCCCACAGTGTGATGTTGTCTCTGTATCTACCCCTGCTGGCGTGAGTTTGTTGTCCCGGGAGGTGGTGTGAGATTGTGTTCTCATATTCGATTAGCATGTGTTAATGACCAATCTGATTGTTTTGGGAAGTAGAGATTTTGATTGTATCTTGGGAATGGATGTATGTTGGAACAATATTTATAAGTTTTGGTGATAACAAAATAGACAAGATGCTATTGGACAATCGGTTGTCGCAGGAGCTTATCTTTCTACAGTAGCAATTCAGCAGTTGAGGTATTCAAGTGGTAATTCAGCAGATGGTATGAGATCAGCAGTTGGACAGTTTGAGTAGTTCAGCAGATAGATTCTTCATTGAAGAGCAATCAGCAGATGTTGTTGTCGCGATCAGCAGATATCGTTTTGAGTCTTCAGCGTGTTTTTGCTAAGGATTGGTAAACGACAGCGTTTTGATAAGTTGGAACGACGTCGTGGGATGCACTGTTTCGTTTCAGCAGATGAAGTGTTCAGCAGACTCTTTGTTGAAGAAGTTCAGCAGTTGCTTAGTCTATTTGTTGAAGATTGCAATACGACAGCGTTTGATTTAGTTGGAACGACAGCGTATTGGCTTGAACATTTCAGCAGAAGCTTTCCTTAGAGATTTCAGCAGAAGTATTGTTTCAGCAGTTGGCTACATGTTGTTATCCAGCAGATGCTTTTCAAAGATAGCAAAACGGCGTCACTTGATTAAATTGACACGACATCGTTTTATTTCTAAAGGAATCAGCAGATGGAAAAACGCATACGCATATCAGCAGATGAATTCTTCCAAGCGTTTTTCCAGTCGAAGCTTTTGACAACGATGATGGATGTAAGTGCTGGTTTCCAAAGTAATTTCAGGCGCAAGCTCTAAGTATTTGAAATACGATCATTTGCTCTTAAGAAAAAGATTTGTTGGATCGTACAGCTTCCTGGAATGAAGGAAACAAGTTAGTACTATTTTGGGTGAATAGTACAGTGTACAGTGGCCGTTTCTCTATGCTTGCACAAAAATGGAAAGAAGACAAATTGGCTCTGTGGATGAGCGTTTGACCTTGCAGTGGAGCAGAGATTACGGTGTACTATTTTGGCAGTAATTCAAACGGGATTTATTTCCTTTGGAGAGTTAATGTTACCGTTGCAATCGAAGACTATAAATATCAGCAGCGGTGATTGAAGAACTAACTTCGCTATTCTATCTTTGCTGTAACGCTGCCAAAATTGAAACAGAGCTTTCACTTCGTTGATATTTCAAAAAGCTCAAGACTCGAAGAACATTTCGTTTTGATCTTCATTAGATAAACATTCGAGTCAATCTTCTGGTTATTCATTTGTTGATACCAGAAGATATTTACAGTCTCTTGATTCGTGTTCTCATTGATATATTTGATAGAGTCTGTAAACGAACTGTCTTTTAAGAAGTTCGTAAAACGTTCAAAACATTGTAAATCAGCAGCGAAGTCTGCGTCAAGCGTTGTGAGGTGCTAGGAGTTCTCAAGGCTGTTGGCTTTGGGATCGGGTGCTTGTAGACTGTCTACTTGTATCAAAGTCTTCTAGTAATACCTTCCGAGGAGGAAGAAGGGGAGACGTAGGATATTGATATCCGAACTTCCAGAAACAAACTCTCGACTCAATCTTTTATTTACGCAGTTATTTTGTGTTACGCTTTGTTCATTGTTCACAAACCAATCGGCCTATTTCCGCACATATTTTGTTGGCTGAGAAGTTTGCTTATAACTGAGATCCAAACATTTTAAAAGAACTTTGAAATAGAAAATCGAAGGAAGTTCATTCAACCCCCCTCTTCTGAACTCCTATTTGCTTAGTGATCCTATTTCCGGGACCATCAAGTGGTATCAGTGCAGGATATCTCAGTTATTGAACAATTATCTTTGCGTTTTTCATCATTTAATATGTCTACCTCACAACATAAGATTCCTTTGTTTTGCAGAGACGAATATGACGATTGGAAGATTCGCATGCAGGCGCATCTTGCTGCGATGGATGATGAGATGTGGAACGTTATCACTGACGGGCCTTTAAAGATTATGAAGCCAAATCTGGCGTTCTCTGTATCAAATGGCGAGGCTCAGTTCCTTGAAAAAGATAGACACGAGTATACAAATGATGACAAGAAGAAAGCTAATCTGGACAACGTGGCCAGGGACATTCTTTACAAGACGCTGGACAAAGACAAAAATATGTTCAGCAAAATCAAGACCTGTGCTACTGCGAAAGAAATATGGGAAAATGTTGGATCTGTTTTGACAGATCCTGATTAAGTTTTGAATTACACAAAACCTATTATTGTTATTCTAACAATTCTACTCAAGTGCGCAGATTTCAGATCGAAGAAATGTTCAGTAGTTGGTTCACAATAAATGTGCAGCAGTTGGTTTGATGCGTTCTTGGAATCGGCAGCAGGTTTAGCAATGGAGACGTCCAGAGTTGAATCAGTTGTTCGTAATCAGGCGTAGGCCAAAGATAAACCAGCTGGAGCATAATAAACCAGCAGATGATGAAGATCAGCTGCAAGCGCTAAAGAGCAAAGTGAACCAGCTGGTACAGGAATAGAGAAGCGCGCTGAAGATTTAGTTCGAGATGATGAAGATCAGCTGGAGGCGCAAGAAAGAAAGCAATTATAAGTACTGCTGATGAATCTATCAGCAGTCGCAATTATAAGTACTGTTAATGAATCACTTAGCATATCATTTCAGCAGCACACACGCACAAGTTTCGAACAGATTTATGTTGTACATAAATCTGTTTGAGTTGTTTTAAAATCTAGGATTCAGTTCTGGTATTTTCCGCATGATTTTTAAATCATACCAGATCTGTCTCCGGTGCTCTGCTTTCTTTAAATGTTCAAGAACAACGAGCTATTGCAGCTCAAAGTTTGTATCGGCAGCGCGCAAAATTCTTTTCAAAGTCTTTTAACAAAAGCGCGGCTGCTGATCTTTCTTTTTGATCCTTATTTTCGGACCAACAAGTGGTATCAGAGCAGGTTTTGTTCTTGAACGAGCACTAATTTTAAAACACATGTGCTATGTTTTTAATGTTTTTAAAAGTTTTTGAGAAACTTATTTTATGAAGGCCAGAATCTGTTTATATATAGAACCGGTTTTTCGCTTGATGAACTGTCGGGATGCGCGAGTCTCGGGCAGATGCCAAGCTTCTATTTTCGTTGTGCTGTAAGATCACTTGGAGCGAGGCTCAGTGACAAGCACATGGGGCGAGATAGAAGAATGAAAAATCTGAGCTGTTCTCTGTACTGGTTCTTCATAATTTTGAGTAACTTAGTAGCACGTGTTATTTAAAATATTTGTATGCTCTGATTTGTTTTTAAAGTGTTCTGTTTTGCGGATTTCAGCTGATAAAAAAATTTTGAAGTTTAAAAATGTTTTGAGCTCATGTTATAAAAGACAGGGAGAGTGACGTCACTGTCTTTGTTAATTTGAGAAAATGCATCAGCTCCTGTTTTCAAAATCACATATTGTTGCATATGGTGCTTCCCAAAAGCTGGTTCTGTTTTTCAAATTTAAAACTCCTGCTGTTACGTTGTTTTTGTTGTAACAGTGTAGGGAGAGTTTTATTTTAAATATTGGGAAGACCAGCAGATTCGAACTCTTTTTGATTCCCACAAAAAGGGAGAGAGATCATGCATCTATTATTTAAGGTTTTGTGTAAATCAAAAAGGGAGAGATTGATGGATCTGTTTACACAGATCATGTTCAGCAGTTGGTTCACAATAAATGTGCAGCAGTTGGTTTGATGCGTTCTTGGAATCGGCAGCAGGTTTAGCAATGGAGACGTCCAGAGTTGATTTAGTTGTTTGGTAATCAGCTGGAGCATGATAATCCAGCTGAAACGATAACAACCAGCTGAAGAGCTAAAGTGCGAAGTGAACCAGCTGGTACATGAATAGAGAAGCGCGCTGAAGAGTTAGTTCGAGATGATGAAGATCAGCTGCAAGCGCTAAAGAGCAAGTGAACTAGCTGGTACGTGAATAGAGAGCTCGCTCTGGATGATTAGCGAGATGATGAAGATCAGCTGGAGCGAAGCGAAGTAGCGAGATGATGAAGATCAGCTGGAGCGCTAAGATTGGATGACATCAGCAGTGACGTTATCATTCAGCAGGAAGCAACCAGCAGAGAGCTTCATCAGCAGTTGATATTTGGAGTTGGCGTTTGCAAAACGATGTCGCTTGAATAAGTTGGAACGACAGCGTTTTGCATTCGCAATCAGCAGATGGAGAGAAGCGCAAAAGCTGAAGCGACGTCGTGTTGAGAATCAGCAGATGAAGCAAAGCACGAGAGGAGAAGCGACGTCGTGTTGAGATTCAGCAGATGGATTAATTGTTGATGACGTCATCGGTGACGTCATCCAGTCGCAAGAATCAGCAGGTAGCTTGCATCCAGACGCAAGAGGAAGCGACGTCGTAGAGGAGATCCAGTCGCAAGCTACAGTGCAATCAGCAGATGCTATTTGGAGTTAGCGATAGCAAAACGATGTCGTTTACATAAGTTGATACGACAGCGTTTTGCTCTTGCGTTAAAGATTCAGCAGGAAGACTTTGCGTTGTTTTCAGCAGACGAAGCTACAGTGTCCAGTCGCAACGCAAAGATATCCAGTCGCAAGAAGATTCAGGCGAAGCTTTTGGACAACCAGACGCAAGCAACAGCAGCATCCAGTCGAGAGATTATTTGAATCAGCTGTTGCTATATATATTCAGTCGCGAGCTACAGTGTCCAGTCGCAAGATTTCCAGGAGCAAAGAATAGAAGTAGCAAAGCGCAGCAGTCGTGGTGATAAATCAGTAGCGAAGCAGTTGACGAATTATCAATTGGATGTCAACTGCTGAGCTTATTTCAAATGGCGAAAGCGACAAGAAGCCTGCAAAAGAAAAGGACGCAAGTACTGTTCCCTTGTCGGTACTTTACAGAGGAGCGTTGCATTAAAGTGGAAAGAAGACAAGATAGCCTTCTGGAGCACTGAAGAGTTTTGGAAGCTTTCCAACGGGAAGAAAATCAGCAGAGGCTATATATTTGAGGCGACGCCCATTGAAGAAGAGTTAGAGCTCAGTAGAGTGAACGAGACGCTGTGCGTTCGTTCAGTTGGTGCTACTACATACTGTGGTCGAATTACATTGTTTATACAGTGCACCAACAGAGGGAAAATAAAGAGATAGACGAAGCAATCGACCGTCATTAGAGAAGAGCTTTTCACGAGTGTTGATTGCTGAGTCTAGATTAGCTTGTTAGAGCATTTCCCTCGTGTGTGAGAAAAACAGAGAGATGAGAGCTACAATGTATCAATCTCACACACCCGGATTCATTCACAACTGTTTGTGAATGAATCTCGAAATATGTTCACAGTTCCCGTCCAAGCATGAAGACGTAAAACTCTTGTGTATGTAGTCAGTCACACAGCTGCGGCTGGTGTGCATTTGAGAAGTAGTGGATCCTTCCGAGGTGGAAGAAGGGGAGATGTAGGACATTGAGGTCCGAACTTCCAGAAACAAATATGCT
>KQ987266.1:66429-84682 GCA_001598015.1 Dorcoceras hygrometricum
CGAGGTCTTGGTTGTACAGATTAGCCCTCATTACTCGAAACGTCATTGAGACTCTACGTGATAGGTGCTTCACTTTGACCCGTTTACCGACTTAGTTGGGGTCATTAGGTGGCGTGATTGGGTGAGGTCCCGATGCATGTAGGAGTCGATGCTTCGTTGTCGAGGATTCACCGCTCGCCTTTGTGCGTGGATATCCTATGCTATCTGAGGAGATAATAGTGTGATAAATCTCTGGCCAGAGTACTAGATGTGTTTTAGGTAAATGGTTTTACCTAGTAACACACGCCTATTTGATCTTCGAGATGCATGCATGGTTATTGGATCTCTAGCGACTCTCGATTTGCCAATGGTCGTTGATCTGATCGGGATATATGTGTTGAAAGGATCGTACTGTACGCTAACCATGACCGACTGGTTCTTGCAGGCACTATCAGTGATACCTAGGGGATCATGGGGCGATGTTGCTAGGCGCTTTACCATGATCCGATGGGTCAGTCCGAAAATGTGTTTTTGGAGTCGCAATTGTTGTGGGCCCACGGCTAGCTGTATCCCTGAACCATTGAGGGTCACACAAGTACTGGGTTCTCGATTGCCGCACGGAAATTGAGCTCAATTTGTTGAGCATAGGAGGAGTAAGAATGTAAGTGCGACTTCCTAAAAGTCAACAGGGGTCAAAGTGCAATTTCCCTAAAGTTTGGGCTAGTTTGACTATCCCTGAAACTTGGAGGGGCTAAACTGCAATTTTGGACTAGGTGGTCTGAAAAAAAAATTTCGCATCATAATACTCAGTTTTTGTAAACTGTGTAGATCGGCCCGATCTGATCGTCGATCGTGATATGATGGAGCCACAGCGAAGTACTTGAACCGAATGTTCATATGGACCTGGGCCCGCCCCAGGCCCATTGGGCCGGTCCAAGCCCATCACATGTCTATTAATACTTGACCTAGGGCTACATTGTAGATACAACAACTCTCACAAAACCCTAGACTATAGCTGTCGCCCCCTCTCCTCTTCTTCCCTCTCGGCCACCGCCCGTCGTGCGCCGCCGCCGCCGTGTGCCGCCGCTTGTCGTGGTTGGACTTGTTCCGACCGCCTCGACGAGGAGATTCCGTCCGTGAAAGATTCTTCACTTTTTCTAGTGCAGACTGACGAAGGATCGTGATTTCAGTCGTGGACCGGATTCGGAGAACGACAACCGCCAACCGTTGAAGTGCCAATTTCCTTGTGAAATTGGTCGGAGCCAGGCGCCTAGACGCCAGCAAAGTACCAAATCAAACATCCTATGTATGTTTATTTGTTGATTTATGTTATGTATTGACCGTTTCCAATGCAAATTTTTAAATCTTCCGCTGCGCCCCGGGAATGGGATCCGGATCCGCCGCTGCGCCAACAGCCCAAACCCATGGGAATCAACGGAATGGAGTAAATGGATAAATCAAAAGGAATAGAAGGACTAAGTGCGAAATGTTGTAAGTTGTATTCCCTTACAAAAGCTGGTGTACAAACTGATGGCTCCAAAAGTAATATAGCAGAAACAGCTTTGGAATATAAGAACTTCTGGTTTCCATTACAAAATGAGATATTACAACTACTGGAACTCTATATGAATTCTCTATTGTTGTAAATGATCTTAATACAGTTTCGACAAAATATCAAAAACAACAACAGTACTGGCTTCGCGGAAACGCTGGTCTTTGATAAACACACACAACCCCCAAATCTGGTTCAGCTCGTGCCACCCGCCTTCCCCTGAGCTGCCTCACCTGAATCAGGAAAACTAGTGAGCCTAGGGGCTCATCAAGTAAAACTGATAATAACAAGGTCAAATAATGCATGTAAAACTGAATCATAAGACATAATTTAAAGGAAGTCATCTGAACTGAAATCTTGCTAATGAAAAGACAGATCGAGACATCATATCTGAATCGCACTTATAAACTGAGTGACTTATGGCCTAGAAGCTCTCTGTTGGTCCTGGTGCTTGCTAGCATCTTATCTGAATTCAGAAACTTTCTTGTGAAGGGATATTATAGTCATACCATAATCTTTTATCACTTCCTGGTTGACCGGGTCCTCTATGCCATAAGTCCTTAAAACTGAAAGATACTTCCTTTAACTGAAAGAAATAACTACTAAACATGATCTTGATCAAAGATCTATCACTGAAACTGGTTGATTCACTGCAATGAAACTCATTTTGTCTTTAAAAACATTACTGAGTGTACAGCTGGGCTACGAGCTGATGATAGCAGAAACCAGCTTGGAAGAGAAAATGGCTTATGAGCGCAAAATAGCTTTGGCTAAAGAAACAGATCACAAGCGTAAAGAACATCTTTGGCTACATAAAATAGATCTCGAGTGTGAAAACAGTTCACAGGCGTGAAGAACAGCTTTGGCTAAAGAAAATAGCTTACGAATAGGAAAAACATATCTGGTTCTAAAAAATCAGCTTACGCGTAGTAAAACAGAATCAGTGCTAAGAACACAGCTTATGCGTAGTAAAACAGATTTGGTGCTAAGAAAACAGCTTACGTGTAGTAAAACAGTAACATAAGTTTCGGAGCAAGAATTTTAGCTTGGAAGGTCACTCAGCTTTGAGAAACCCAATCAGTTTAGCAATGAATCACGCAGTCTGGTCAAGGAAAATAGGTCAGATCTTCTTAGAAACGAAGGTATTGTGTGAGGATTGAGAAAATTTGAATTTAGAATTTTTGAATTTTCAGATTTCAGAATTTCGGATTTTGGTGAAATCTGATTTGAGAAATTCAGATCTCTCGTGAGAGTTGTTCAGATTTTAGTTTGGGGTCATCGGATGAAATCTGCGCGAGATTTGGAGTTGATTTGGTGAAATTTAGGTAGAGATCTGATTCCCTAGCGTTTAGAAGTGAAACGCTGCCATTTGGGTGAGATCTGAATTCCCCGAGCATTTGTGTGAATTGCCGTGAGAAGATGGTGAAACGCTGTCGTTTGGTGAAGTCTGATAGTTGAGTTTGGCGCTAAAATATATACGCCGTCGTTTCGCGATTTCAGATGTCTCGCTTGAAGATGGGATCTGGTTGGCGGTGTAAGCAGACGTCAACGCGGGTCACCGCTATTGGAGAGTAGCGAGAGATCTGTTAGCGCTAGCGAGTGATGTGAGCAGATGTCATGTTGGTCAAATGCGGAGATGACTGCTGGTGCTTTGGCGTGTATAGATGAGAGATCTGTTTCAGTGGTGTTGAACGCGGGCGAATGTACGCGAGTAGAGATCTGATTTAGCGCGAGCGCTAGTTTTGTTTCAGGTGTCTCTGGTGCGACGTCGTTTCGTTAAGTTGGTGCGTCGTCGTTTTGGCTAGAAGAGCGCTTAGCGTGATTTGGATTGTGCGATCGTAGGGATCTGAGGTATGTTAACGTTGGAGCGTTCAGATGTCACATGTACGATGTCGTTTTGTTTAGCGTGCGGGTGTTCGCGTTAGCGCTGAGAAATCTGATGGGTTGAGCGCTGTTCGAGAGATCTGTTTGGCGCTAGGAAGAGATGCAGGGATCTGTTTTTGTCGGTAATTTAATTTTTCAGTAGCTTTTGAGCTGAGGATTAAAATGCAAGTGTTGAGTTACACTTAGAATATTTTCAACCCGATATTTCTTATCCTCTTCTCTGTTGAAACCCTCGACCGACACTGTTCATTCGAACATTTCTCCCGTCGATTACCGTCGTTTCCGGCCTTTGTTTTTGACGAGTTAAGTGGCGCTGAACTCCCCTTGTTTAGACCTTTCGATTGCTACTCATTTGAGGCTGTAGATCGACTTGAGGAAGAGAGGCGAAGTAGCTGTGTTGTTCGAAATTTTTCGTGGAATTAGCCCGATCAGATTTCAGCTTTTGGGTGAGCATTTCCTGCAGTTCTATGCTTAGAATTTGCTGTTAGAACTTTGTTAGGCCTGTAGAACCAGATTTGAGTTTTGGCCGTAGGAAGTGTTGTATAGACGTGCAGATTTGTGCTAAGTAGCGTGATATCTTAACAGTTTGTGTTCCAGGATCCTTCTGCCGTGGTTGAGGAAGCCGGGAGAAAGCTGATTTGCGCGGGTTGAGGATTGCCGTGTCTTTGGTAAAATCTGTTGAGGTAGACTTAGCAGCGAGGTACGAATTGAGCGGATTTAACAGCTTTGAGCGTGGACATGGCTGTAATTGATGTTATGAAATCTGCTGATTTGATGATATGAAATTACGTGAATCAGTTTGTTGAATTGATTGGGTTTTATATTCTGAATTCACGTGTTGATATTGTATGCATTGTGAATTGATTATTGATTGGCATACATGCATACATATTGAGCCTGACAGATTGATTGATGACCTGATTGAAAGCCACGTTGTGACTGGCCGACAGATGTGTCGTGCCTGAAAAGTCCAATGCTATAATCGGAGTGGTGACTACCGGTTTCGAGTGTCTACCACCAAGATGTGATGGGCTGACGGGCTCTGAAGATCACGGACCGATGACTTGACCTCGTATTTGTTTTCCTGCTTTTGTGTTGTTTGGGTCTGTGTTACCCATTTGCAGGATCTTCAGGTAACCAAGCTTGACCGAGTGGAGTGCCAGCTGGTCAATCCCCGTTTCCTTGAGTCCCGGTTTATTTTATGATATGTATTGAATCGGGGAATGCCCCGTGTTTTTATTGTATCGGGGATCTGTATTTGAATTGAGATTGGATGTTACCTGTTTTATATGAGTTTGAGTCAACTCGTATTGTGATTATGAATATTTTGAATGATGATTTTTAGTTCAGGCCCAAATGATTTCGAAAAATTTTTAAGCCCGATTTTACGCTTCCGTGATTATGTGCTTAATTGTGCTATAATCTCTGTTTAGTAGCACGTGGCCTGACATTTTTGGTATCAGAGCTTAAACTGGGATAAGCTCGATTTCCTTTGATCACACTCGAGTCTAGGCACAGAGTTTTGATTTGATTTTGATTGACTATGTGATTTATGTGATCTTTTATCTGTCTATGTGATATATCTGCTGTGAGATCTTACCTCTAGACTTGTTTAGATGCCGCCGAGGAGAGGAAAAGGTAGGACGACTAGACGTACCGAGGAGGAGTCTAGGGCAGATAGCGATGATGATATTCAGCATGTTGAGAACGTTACTAGACAGATAGGCGAGATGGAGTTGGTTTTAGCTAGGTTTCAGCGGACGAACCCTCCGACGTTTTCTGCAGCCGAGGGTGGTGCGATGGCTGAGGCTTGGTTAGTTCAGATGGAGGAGTTGTTCGATACTCTGGGTATGCTCCCGAGAAGAGACTGAAGCTGGCGGTGTTGCAGCTGAGGGACAATGCACAGCGCTGGTGGAGAGGTACTTCTCGTATCCTTCGTGATAGTGGGGCTGTGGTCACTTGGGAGAGTTTCTGTGAGGCGTTCCGACAGGAGTATACCCCGGATTCCTTCTATAAAAGCCGGGAGCGGGAGTTCGACAATCTGAAGCAAGGTAACATGCAAGTGGCTGAGTATGGCCGATAGTTTTCTGCACTTTTGGTTTATGTGCCACACATAGCCAACCAGGCGAGGACGAAGAGAAACAAATTTCTGAAGGGCTTGAGTCCTGATCTGTACCGGATGGTTTTGTCTGGTTCACCTGTGACCTATATTGATGCAGTGAACCGAGCAGTGGATATTGAGGAGAGTTTGTTGGAGGAGGATGCTCCGACGCAGCCGACTACTGGACGCACCTATCAGCCTGTTCAGGATGCGTCGCAATCTTTCTATTCTCCTCAGGGGTCGCAGCAGCAGACGAATCGCCAGAGGTTTCGACCTCGAGGGAAGCAGTTCAAGAAGAAGACGAATTCGAGTTCCTCTGGTTCTGTGAGTTCTGGTTCTGGCAGTGGTTCAGGCGGCATGTCTTGTGGACAGTGCGTAGAAGGCATCAGACTTCGCAGTGTCGTGGAGTTCATGGGTTTTGCCATAACTGTGGACAGCCCGGAAATTTTCAGAGAGTATGTCCTTTGTTGAGGGGTCAGTCTTCAGTTCCTTCGCAGCAGGGATCGACTGGTGGTTCTTCTCAGAGACCGCAGTTTCTTGCCCCTACCCAACAATCTGGATTCCAACCCCGTGAGCCTTCTAGGTTTGGAGCACCTTCGAGACCTCATTTCCAGATTCCACAGCAGGCTCAGGCGAACGCTTTGACGAGAGAGCAGGTTGAGGAGACGCCTGCCATTGTGATCACAGGTACATGCTCTATTTTCGATTATCCTGCGAGAGTTCTATTTGACACTAGTGCATCACACTCTTTTATTTCTGAGTTGTTCGTTTGTGAGCATGGGTTGAGTTCTTCCCCATTGTGTGATGTTGTTTCCGTGTCTACCCCTGCTGGTGCGAGTCTGTGGTCCCGTGAAGTGGTGTTGGATTGTGTGCTTCCATTTTATGAGCATGTTTTGGTGTCCAATTTGATTGTTTTGGGAATCAGAGATTTTGATTGCATCTTGGGAATGGATGTATTGTCTGGCTATAAGGCTACTGTTGACTGCTTTCATGGTGTGGTGAGATTTTGCCCTGACTCGGGTGAGAGGTGGGAGTTCTACGGTGCTAATTCACGCTCGAAGATTCCACTGGCGTCTGCCATGGAGATGTTTAGCCTGCTATCGCTGGATATTGTCGGATTTATGATCTATGCGCTTGATGTTTCCCAAGAGCCACGATTGGAGTTGAGCGACATTCCGATCGTTCGAGAGTTTCCCGACGTGTTTCCGGATGAGATTCCTGGATTCCCTCCTAAGCGTGAGATTGACTTTAGTATTGAATTGGTGCCCGATACCGCCCCGATTTCTAGAGCTCCGTATCGGTTGGCGCCAGCAGAGTTGAAAGAGCTGAAGGATCAGTTGAGAGATCTCTTGGAGAAGGGCTTCATCAGACCGAGTATGTCGCCTTGGGGAGCTCCGATTCTTTTTGTGAAGAAGAAGGATGGGTCTATGAGGATGTGCGTGGATTTCCGACAGTTGAATAAGGCGACGATGAAGAACAATTATCCTTTGCCAAGGATTGATGACTTGTTCGATCAGTTGCAAGGATTGGTGGTGTACTCGAAGATTGATTTGCGCTCTGGTTATCACCAGTTGTGGATTAGAGACGCTGATGTGGCGAAGACAGCTTTCTGGACTCAATATGGGCATTATGAGTTTCTTGTCATGCCGTTTGGGTTGACGAATGCCCCAGCTGTTTTCATGGATTTGATGAATCGTGTCTTTAACGAGTACATCGATCGGTTCGTGATCGTCTTCATAGATGACATCCTAGTTTATTCGAGGAGCATGAGAGAGCATAAAGAGCATCTTAGATTGGTGTTGCAGAGATTGAGAGACTCGCAGTTGTACGCCAAGTTCAACAAGTGTGAATTTTGGCTTGATCGAATTATCTTTCTGGGTCATGTGATTTCGGCGCAAGGGATTTCGGTGGATCCAAGTAAGGTCGAAGCAGTTCTCAACTGGGAGAGACCTAGGAACGTTTCTGAGATCCGCAGCTTCTTGGGATTGGCTGGCTATTACAGGCGTTTTATCGAGAAATCCTCTTCGATAGCCAGGCCTCTGACTCAATTGACTCAGAAGGATAGGAAGTTCGTTTGAACTGATGAATGCGAGTACAGTTTTCAGACGTTGAAGGAGAAGTTAACTACTGCTCCTGTTTTGACTCTATCGTCTGGATCCGGAGGATTCATTGTGTGCTCCGATGCTTCTCTCAATGGTTTGGAATGTGTTCTGATGTAGAACGGGTACGTGGCGTCTCGATAGTTGAAGCCTCACGAGACGAGGTACCCTGTTCATGATTTGTAGTTGGCTGCGATAGTGTTTGTCTTGAATATTTGGCGACATTATCTGTATGGTGAATAATTTGTGGTGTACACCAACCACAAGAACCTGAAATATATCTTCACACAGTCTGATCTAAATATGAGGCAACGACGATGGATGGAATTGCTCAAAGACTTTAACTGTGAGATTCAGTATCAGCCTTGGCGGATGAACTCGGTTGCCGATGCCTTGAGTAGGAAGACCCAGCCTGCGATGTTTTCATTTTTGAGTGTCTCAAAAGTCTATGAGCAGTTGAGTACTTCCGATTGGCGATTCCAGCCGGGTGATCAGTACTTCATGGTTTCTTCGATTCAGGTAGAACCGTAGAGTGAATAACATCAGAGAGGCGCAGAGGACTGATCCATATGTCCATGAGTTGAAGATTAAAGCCTGAAGTGGTCAATCTGATGATTTCTCTGTTACTTCTGATGGATGTCTGAGATTTCGAGGAAGATTGGTGGTTCCGAACTTGATCGATTTGAAAGAGACCATTCTGAATGAAGTGCATTGTAGTCGATACAGTGTGCATCCGTGCGAGAGAAAGATGTACCATGACTTGAAGTCTCACTACTGGTGGGAAGGCATGAAGAGCGACATCTCTGGTTTTGTTGCTAGGTGTCTGAATTGCCAGCAGGTCAAGGCTGAAAGGATGAGACCTGGTGGATTGTTGCAGAGTTTGGAGGTGCCCCAATGGAATTGGGAGCACATCGCCATGGATTTTGTGACTCATCTACCTCGATCGAGTAGGGGATGCGATGCGATTTGGATGGTGATTGATAGACTTTCGAAGTCAGCCCATTTTATTCCCTATGATGTGAGGTGTTCGATGAAGAAAATGGCGATACTGTACATCGACCATGTGGTTAGATTTCATGGAGTTCCTGTTTCGATAGTGTCTGACAGAGATCCAAGGTTCACTTCTTGTTTTTGGAAGAGTCTTCAAGCAGCGATGGGTTCGAGATTGGCTATGAGTACAGCCTATCACCCACAGACAGATAGTCAGTCTGAGCGGACCATTCAGACCTTAGAGGATATACTGCGTGCAGTTGTGATGGATTTCAGTGGTGGCTGGCAGGATTCTTTGTCCTTGGTTGAATTTTCGTACAACAACAGCTACCAGGTGACTATCGGGATGGATCCATTTGAGGCGTTGTATGGTCGAAAGTGCAGATCTCCGATTTGTTGGGAAGAAGTTGGTGAGAAACAGCTTTCTAACCCTGAAATTTTGCAGCATATGAAAGATCAGATTGATTTTATTCGAAGTAGAATGAAGGCTGCACAAGATATATTTACCAGCTATGCTAACCGAAGACGTCGACCGTTAGAGTTTGAGGTTGGCGATCGAGTATTTCTCAAATGTTTCTCCTTTCAAGAGCGTTATGCGATTCAGATTTAAAGGCAAATTAGCTCCTAGATTCGTTGGTCCCTTCGAGATTGTTGAGCGGATTGGGCAGTTGGCTTATCGACTGAGGCTGCCTGATGAGTTAGCAGCGATACATGACGTTTTTCATGTGTCAATGTTGAGGAAATATGAGCCAGATCCTTCCCATGTGTTGAGAGCCGACGAAGTTGAGCTAGATCCTGCCTTGTGTTGAGGAAATATGAGCCAGATCCTTCCCATGTGTTGAGAGCCGACGAAGTTGAGCTAGATCCTGCCTTGAGCTATGTGGAATATCCAGATTCTGGATAGGAAGGAGAAGCAGCTGAGGAACAAGATAATTCCGTTGGTGATGGTCCAATGGAGCAAGCATGGCCGAGAAGAAGCTACCTGGGAGGTTGAGGAGAATATGATACAAGACTGGCCTCATCTGTTTGAGCATTGATAGTGTAAATTCCAGGTAATTTCTAAGCTTTGATTTGAGCTTGTTTAGTTGTTTGAGATTGAATTGAATGTTTGTTTGATTCTTCCCAGTGTTTGCCTTTGATTTCGAGGATGAAAACTCTTAAGGTGGGAGAATGTGAGGATTGAGAAAATTCGAATTTATAATTTTCGAATTTTTAGATTTCAGAATTTCGAATTTTGGTGAAATCTGATTTTAGAAATTCAGATCTCTCGTGAGAGTTTTTCAGATTTTAGTTCAGGGTTATCGGGTGAAATCTGCGCGAGATTTGGAGTTGATTTGGTGAACTTTAGGTAGAGATCTGATTCCCTAGCGTTTAGAAGTGAAACGCTGCCGTTTGGGTGAGATCTGAATTCCCCGAGCATTTGTGTGAATTGCCGCGAGAAGAGGGTGAAACACTGTCGTTTGGGTAAGTCTGATAGTTGAGTTTGGCGCTAGAAGCTATACTCCGTCGTTTCGTGATTTCAGATGTCTTGCTTGAAGATGGGATCTGGTTGGCGATGTAAACAGACGTCAACACGGGTCAACGCTATTGGAGAGTAGCGAGAGATCTGTTAGCGCTAGCGAGTGACGTGAGCAGATGTCATGTTGGTCAACTACGGAGTTGACTGCTGGTGCTTTGGCGTGTACAGATGAGAGATCTGTTTCAGTGGTGTTGAACGCGGGCGAATGTACGCGAGTAGAGATCTGATTTAGCGCGAGTGCTAGTTTTGTTTCAGGTGTCTCTGGTGCGACGTCGTTTCGTTAAGTTGGTGCGTCGTCGTTTTGGCTAGAAGACGCTTAGCGTGATTTGAATTGTGCGAGCGTAGGGATCTGAGGTATGTTAACGTTGGAGCGTTCAGATGTCACCTGTACGATGTCATTTTGTTTAGCGCGCGGGTGTTAGCGTTAGCGCTGAGAAATCTGATGGGTTGAGCGCTGTTCGAGAGATCTGTTTGGCGCTAGGAAGAGATGCAGGGATCTGTTTTTGTCGGTAATTGAATTGTTCAGTAGCTTTTGAGCTGAAGATTAAAATGAAAGTGTTGAGTTACACTTAGAATATTTTCAACCCGATATTTCTTATCCTCTTCTCTGTTGAAGCCCTCGACCGACACTGTTCATTCGAACATTTCTCCCGTCGATTACCGTCGTTTCCAGCCTTTGTTTTTGACGAGTTAAGTGGCGCTGAACTCCCCTTGTTTAGCCCTTTCGATTGCTACACATTTGAGGCTGTAGATCGACTTGAGGAAGAGAGGCGAAGTAGCTGTTGTCAGGCCTCGTGCTCATAACAGAGTAAAAACACACAAACACATGCGGAAGCTATTAAAAAGCGGGTAAAATTTTCGCTTTTAGCCTGACGAGTTAAAATAATATAATTTAAAATAATGCTATACTCAAAATATATCCCAGTTTATAAAATCAACAAAACAACAAATGGCCAAGCCATAACAAAACAGTATAGCATACAACCACAAGTATCAAACTCCAACTATCGGATACAGCCACGAAGCACAGGGCAACCCCCTGGCTAACTCAACTGATACATATAAATATGCTATACGCAACTGGGATACTCTAACCACCTCCTGGGGAACCACCAACTGGATTAAAACCACGACCAGCTGTAAAACCTGGGTTTCCTGAAAACAACACAACAAGGAAAACAACCAAGCCCCAGAGGGACATGGGGTCAAACCCCAGTACGGAGAGCAACTATAAAACAGCAGTAAACAACAAGAATAAAATGCAGATGCTATGCATGCAACCAGGGACAACAGCCGAAGGCTACAACCAAGAAAGGAAGCCAAAGAACTCAATGCACAGCTCAACGGAAATCTGCAACAGAATATGTGGCCACGGTGAGTGTAGAACATGTGGGTGCTACCCACTCACCCCTACTCGCCCACCCTTTCCAGATGCATCAACAACCCAACCTATGAACTGTGGTAGCTAGCCACTCGGTGCATAAGGGAAATGAGAGTGCGGAATCACCGCTCGCCCTCGCATCCTGGTGGTGCTACCCACTCACCCCTACTCGCCCACCCTTTCCAGATGCATCAACAACCCAACCTATGAACTGTGGTAGCTAGCCACTCGGTGCATAAGGGAAATGAGAGTGCGGAATCACCGCTCGCCCTCGCATCCTGGTAAGAAAACAAAGAAACAACAACGAACAAAGGTTGCAATGGCTGAATGGAATGCGTGTATGCAACATGCTGGAACAACAAACATATAACCATATGCAACACAACAATTACACACGGTAAGCATACACAGCTCTCACACAGAGCAACAACACTACACGGCAATCCATACACAGCCATCTCGCAATTTATCCAAGCCAGGTTCCACGCTGAATTACAAGCTCAAGATCCGTACCTCAATTCTGTGCAATAACTACAACAACAAGGAGCCCGAGAGATCTGATTAGGAACCTGCTGAACACACAACGTACAAGCATAAATCTCACGGGTCACAATCACAAAACCCACGGCTTGGAGTTACAACTCAAACCAGCAACTGATTCCAACAATACCACTAACAGGAAGCTTAAACAAAGGCTAAGACTAAGATCTCAACAACAATTCGAAGTTCTACCTCAACGACGCAACACACGGCCGAAGACAGCAACTTTGCGATCTCGCTCTAGCCAACAAAAGCCTCCAAGAATGGTATAGGATGGAAGAGCTTCTCGAGAGGAGTCCAATGCTACCTCAAACGCCCAAAAAAACGGTCGGAAACGACGGTAATTTGCCGGAGAAACTCACGGTGAACAGTACTAGGGTTCGAGAAACAAAGGTCGACAATAAGGAGAATTTTACTAAGTATGGGATCTGGTATCTCAATTTGAAGACCAAGTCTTTCTTAAATAAATCTCGCGACTGCTGAAATCTGGTTAATAAGTACACCGACCAAAACCAGCAGTTGCTCTACAACCATCGGCTGGTTCTCAAATCCAAAAGCTGGATTGTATAACACTCAAAAGCTGATACCAGACGTTGAATCAAAAAGCTGCGTTCCAACTTAAAAAAAATGCTGACGTCATCAAATCCGGTCGATAACCCTCGCGCAATACCAGCCGCAAGCTATAGGAAACCATACGCAAGCTACAGTAGAGTTGACCATCGTTGACATCTGCTCTCAGCAGGACAACCAGTAGGCACACGCGAACAGATCCCCCCAGCTGGTACCAGACGCAACACTCAAAACGGCGTCGCACAAACTAATCTATAACACTCAAAAGCTGATACCAGACGTTGAATCAAAAGCTGCGTTCCAACTTAAAAAAATGCTGACGTCATCTAAATCCGGTCGATAACCCTCGCGCAATACCAGCCGCAAGCTATAGGAAACCATACGCAAGCTACAGTAGAGTTGACCATCGTTGACATCTGCTCTCAGCAGGACAACCAGTAGGCACACGCGAACAGATCCCCCCAGCTGGTACCAGACGCAACACTCAAAACGGCGTCGCACAAACTAATCAAAACGCTACCGTTTTGCCCTCAACAAACGAGATAATGCAGCAGTTGGATACAAACATGCTACCAGCATTCACTTAACACAACGCATCCAGATTTCACTAAAGCGGCGGCGTTTAGGAATCTCGCGCTACCAAAACACGCTACGACTGGATTTCACAAAATCGACCAGCTCTCACCACGTAACCAGATCTCACAACCAAATCTCACAACTCAAAAATACGAAAACTTCCAGAATTGCTTAAAATGAGAAATCTGACCCGAAAATACTAACCAAACTTCCAAACAGAGATCTGAACCACCAGAAATCTCTAAAATCCGATTAATTCCAACAAATTAATCTTAATTACATTTTAGGTCTCACATTTATCCCCCACTAAAATGGATTTCGTCCCCGAAATCAAACAACAATCTGGAAATACAACTAAACAGCAAAATACACAACAGAACTCTGCCCAACACAAGCCAAGAGTTCAAGATTACTGAGCAAACAATTAACAACAACTAGGGAATAAATACAACCTAAAGCTACAAACTACTGGAATTTAGCTCAACAGCTACTCAAACAGATGCGGCCACTCGCGCTGCATCTTTTCTTCCAGCTCCCAAGTAGCTTCTTCCCTTCCATGTTTGCTCCATTGCACCATCACCAACGGAATGGTATTATTCCTCAACTGTTTCTCTTTTCTGCCAAGGATCTGCAAGGGATATTCCTGATAGCTCAACGACTGATCTAGCTCCACCTCGTCAGTCCTAAGCACATGAGACGGATCTGGCTCATACTTCCTCAACATGGAAACATGAAAGACGTCATGAAGAGAAGACAACTCTGACGGTAACAGCCGATACGCTAAAGGGCCAATCCTCTCAACAATCTCATACGGTCCGACGTAACGAGGGGCTAACTTTCCCTTGCGTCCAAAGCGCATCACACTGCGAAACGGAGAAACTTTGAGAAATACACGATCACCAACCTGAAACTCTATAGGTCGACGCCGCTGTCTAATAAGATCCACATGATCTTTCATTTGCTGCACAAAGTCAGGGGTAGATAGCTGCTTCTCCCCCACTTCTTCCCAACATACTGGCGATCTGCACTTCCTGTCATACAAAGCCTCAAACGGCGCCATACCAATCGTCACCTGATAGCTGTTATTGTACGAAAACTCAACCAAAGACAACGCATCTTGCAAGCTACCTCCGAAATCCAATACAACAGCTCGCAACATATCCTCCAACGTCTGGATAGTTCTCTTAGATTGGCCATCTGTCTGGGGGTGATACGCGTGCTCATCGCCAATCTGGTACCCAAAGCTGTTTGTAAACTCTTCCAAAACCTGGAAGTAAACCTCGGATCTCGGTCGGAAACGATTGAAACAGGCACACCGTGCAATCTAACAACAAAATCAACGTACATCTTCGCCATCTTCTTCAACGAGAAGGTCATCCCATAGGGAATAAAATGTGCAGACTTCGACAGTCGGTCTATAACCACCCAAATAGCATCGCATCCTATGCTGGAACGAGGCAGATGCGTCACGAAATCCATGGCTATGTGCTCCCAATTCCATTGGGGCACTTCCAAACTCTGCAACAAACCATCAGGTCTCATCCTTTCGGCCTTTACCATCTGACAATTTAAACAACGAGCGACAAAACCAGCAACATCGCTCTTTAGGCCAGCCCACCAAAAGTGTGGCTTCAAAGGATGGTACATCTTCCGTGCACCAGGATGAACACTATGTCTGCTGCAGTGCGCTTCCCTAAGGATCTCCTCCTTCAAATCAATCAAATTGGGCACAACCAACCTGCCCCGGAAATGCAAACAACCATCGGAAGAGACAGAATAATCCTCAAGTCCGCCAGCCCTGACCTTTAATTTCAACTCATGGATAGACGGATCAGTCCTCTGTGCTGCTCGAATACTCGAAACAATCTGTGGCTCCACTTGGAATTATGAAACCACAACTCAATCCTCAGCCGGGTAGAATCTCCAACCCGTAGTATTAAGATGCTCTTGATCCTTAGAGATGTACAACGAAGCAAGCATCTCACTAGCCTTCCTGCTCAAAGCATCGGCCACTACGTTCGACTTCCCAGGCTGGTACTTGATCTCACAATCAAAGTCCTTTAGCAGCTCCATCCAACGACGTTGTCTCATATTCAAGTCAGGCTGCGAAAACAGATACTGCAAACTTTTGTGGTCGGAGTACACCACAAACTGCTCGCCATACAGGTAGTGAGTCTTCAACGCAAAGACCACCGCTGCTAACTCCAAATCATGGATTGGATAACGAGTCTCATGCGGTTTCAGCTGACGCGAGGCATACGCAATGACTCAATCATTCTGCATCAAAACAACCACAAACTGCTCGCCATACAGGTAGTGAGTCTTCAACGCAAAGACCACCGCTGCTAACTCCAAATCATGGATTGGATAACGAGTCTCATGCGGTTTCAGCTGACGCGAGGCATACGCAATGACTCAATCATTCTGCATCAAAACACAACTCAATCCATTAAGCGAAGCGTCAACGAATCCACCTGTTCCAGACGGCAGAGCCAACACAGGCGCAGTAGTCAGTTTCTCTTTAAGTAGTTGAAAAGCATTCTCACACTGCTCAGTCCAAACAAAACGCTTGTCCTTCTGTGTCAATTGAGTCATCGGCTTTGCTATACTAGATAATCCCTCAATGAAGCGACGATAATATCCAGCCAGACCCAAGAAACTACGAATCTCGGAAACATTCCTGGGATGCTCCCAGTTCAGAACAGCATCAACCTTACTGGGATCCACCGAAATCCCCTCGGCTGAAATCACATGTCCCAAGAATACGACACGATCCAACCAGAACTCACACTTGGAAAACTTTGCATACAACTTCTGGTCTCTCAGCGTCTGAAGGACAATACGCAAATGCTCCTTGTGCTCCAAAGGAGTCTTCGAATAGACTAAGATTTCATCGATGAACACGATCACAAACTGATCAATAAACTCACGGAAAACTCGGTTCATCAAATCCATAAAGACTGCAGGGGCATTAGTCAATCCAAACGGCATCACCAGAAACTTGAAATGCCCGTACCTGGTACGAAAAGCAGTCTCCGCGACATCTTGTTCTCTCACTCTCAGCTGATGGTACCCTGAACGAAGATCAATCTTTGAATACACCGCAGAACCTTGCAACTGATCAAACAGATCATCGATTCTCGGCAATGGGTACTTGTTCTTCACAGTGGCTTTGTTCAACTGGCAAAAATCAATGCACATCCGCATTGAGCCATCCTTCTTCTTCACAAATAGAATGGGCGCTCCCCACGATGACATACTAGGTCGGATAAAACCTTTCTCCAGCAAATCATCTAACTGCACTTTGAGTTCTCTCAACTCCGCAGGCGCTAGACAATACGGGGCACGTGAAATTGGAGCGCTGCCAGGAACCAGCTCTATGCTGAAGTCAATCTCCGCCTCGGAGGGAAACCAGAAATCTCCTCCGGGAACACATCCGAGAAATGTCGCACCACGGGAACGTCACTAAGCTGAACACGGGAAGAAGAAGACGCATACAAAGCGTAGATCATAAATACAACATTCCCAAAGACAACAAGCTGAACATCTCCATCGCTGAGACTAAGGGAATCTTCGATCTAGAATCCTGGCCATAGAAGTCCCACTTCTCGCCAGAAAAAGGCCTAAAACGAACAATTCCATGAAACCAATCCACAGAGGCCCTATAGTTAGACAACACATCCATCCCAACTATGCAATTGAAATCCCACAGCATCAATCTGATCAAGTTCGCTAACAGGACATGCTCACCAAACCGCAACACACCATCTAACAAAACCTCCTGGGAGAACAGGCTCACACCACCAGGGGTAGAAACAGAAACGGCATCGCGCAAATAAATGGTACACAGACCATGCTCAACAACAAACGAATCAGAAATAAATGAATGTGATGCACCGGTGTCAAACAACACACACGCAGGAAAATCAAAGGCAAGTACCTGCGATCACCCGACTCGGTGTCTCCTCGGCCTGCTCCCTAGTGATGGCGTTAACCTGAGCATGCTGGGGTCCTGAGTAGAAAGGCTGAGACGATTGTACGAACCACGACGTACCAGGCTACTAAAACGGCCTAAACTGAGTCTCACCTAATCGGGGCTGCTGAAACTAAGGGAAACGACCGCTAGACTAACCTCCTCGACCCTGAGGCTGGGCCGCGGTCTGCTGTGATCCAGCTGACGGACACACTCTAGCAAAATGCCCGTACTGACCACAAAGGTTGTAGGAGCCCTGCACACCAACACACTGCATAGATGGATGCTTTCCACCGCACAAAAACCACAAAACTCAGCCCGAGAACCATTGCTACTCGAGCTGCCTGAACCAGAAGAGCCAGAATCCGACTTCTTATTGAACTGCTGACCGCGGGGTCGAAACCTCTGACGGCCAGACTGCTGAGCCACCTGCTGCTGATGTTGCTGCTGCTGGGGCTGATGGGCTGACTGGGAGGACTGGGAAGACTGCGCTTCCTGAATAGCAGGACGACTAACCTGTGCCACCTGCTACCTGCGAGCACGACGAATTTGCAAACCCTCCTCGATATCAATAGCAGTGTCAACTGCTTCAGCATAGCTCTTGGGTTTGCTGGACAACACCATCTGATACAACTCTTCGTTCAAGCCCTCAAGAAATCTAGTCCGCTTGGCCCTCTCCCGGCCAGAAACATGGGGAACGTATGCCAACAGAGAAGAAAACTTCCTAGCATACTCCCGAACAGTCATGGAACCCTGCTCCAAATGGTCGAACTCCCGCTCCCAAGCGTTCACATAAGACTCGGGTACATACTCCTGTCGGAATGTCTCGCAGAAACTGTCCCAAGATCCCAACACCGGTCTCTAACAAGGTACTCGAAGCTCCTCGCCACCAGCGCTCTGCAGCCTTCCTAAGCAAGAGGGTCGCTAAACTCAGCCGAAGATCATCATCATACTACACCCGATCGAAAAGACCAATAATGTTACGGAGCCACGAGTCCGCATCCTCACTGGACTCATCACCATTAAAGACTGGAGGGTTCATTCTCTGAAACCGTGCTATCACGACATCCATCCTCTCCACAGGAGGTG
>KQ987266.1:85424-99231 GCA_001598015.1 Dorcoceras hygrometricum
GAGTGTAGGACATGTGGGTGCTACCCCCTCACCCCTACTCGCCCACCCTTACCAGATGCATCAACAACTCAACCTATGAACTGTGGTAGCTAGCCACTCGGCGCATAGGGGAAATGAGAGTGCGGAATCACCGCTCGCCCTCGCATCCTGGTAAGAAAACAGAGAAACAACAACGAACAAAGGCTGCAATAGCTGAATGGAATGCGTGTATGCAACGTGCTAGAACAACAAACATATAACCATATGCAACACAACAATTACACACGGTAAGCATACACAGCTCTCACACAGAGCAACAACACTACACGGCAATCCATACACAGCCATCTCGCAATTTATCCAAGCTAGGTTCCACGCTGAATTACAAGCTCAAGATCTGTACCTCAATTCTGTGCAATAAATACCACAACAAGGAGCCCGAGAGATCTGATTAGGAACCTGATGAACACACAACGTACAAGCATAAATCTCACGGGTCACAAGCACAAAACCCACGGTTGGGAGTTACAACTCAAACCAGTAAATGATTCCAACAATACCACTAACAAGAAGCTTAAACAAAGGCTAAGACTAAGATCCCAACAACAATTCAAAGTTCTACCTCAACGACGCAAAACACGGCCGAAGACAGCAACTTTTCGATCTCGCTCTAGCCAACAACAGCCTCCAAGAATGGTATAGGATGGAAGAGCTTCTCGAGAGGAGTCCAACGCTACCTCAAACTCCCAAAACAATGATCGGAAACGATGGGAATTTTCCAGAGAAACTCACGGTGAACAGTACTAGGGTTCGAGAAACAGAGGTCGACAATAAGGAGAATTTTACTAAGTATGGGATCTGGTATCTCAATTCGAAGACCAAGTCTTTCTTAAATAAATCTCACGACTGCTGAAATCTGGTTAATAAGTCCACCGACCAAAACCAGCAGTTTCTCTACAACCATCGGCTGGTTCTCAAATCCAAAAGCTGGATTGTATAACACTCAAAAGCTGATACCAGACGTTGCATCAAACGCTGCGTTCCAACTTAAAAAAAACGGCGTCGCATAGCTGACATCATCAAATCCGATCGATAACCCTCACGCAATACCAGCCGCAAGCTATAGGAAACCATACGCAAGCTACAGTAGAGTTGACCATCGTTGACATCTACTCTCAGCTGGAAAACCAGCAGGCACACGCGAACAGATCCCACCAGCTGGTACCAGACGCAACACTCAAAACGGCGTCGCACCAAATAATCAAAACGCTACCGTTTTGCCCTCAACAAACGAGATAAATCAGCAGCTGGATACAAACATGCTACCAGCTTTCACTTAACACAACGCATCCAGATTTCACTAAAGCGACGGTGTTTAGGAATCTCGCGCTACCAAAACACGCTACGACTGGATTTCACCAAATCGACCAGCTCTCACCACGAAACCAGATCTCACAACTCAAAAATACGAAAACTTCCAGAATTGCTTAAAATGAGAAATATGACCCGAAAATACTAACCAAACTTCCAACAGAGATCTGAACCACCAGAAATCTCTAAAATCCGATTAATTCCAACAAATTAATCTTAATTACATTTCAGGTCTCACAGCTGTGTTGTTCGAACTTTTTCGTGGAATTAGCCCGATCAGATTTCAGCTTTTGGGTGAGCATTTCCTGCAGTTCTATGCTTAGAATTTGCTGTTAGAACTTTGTTAGGCCTGTAGAACCAGATTTGATTTTTGGCCGTAGGAAATGTTGTATAGACGTGCAGATTTGTGCTAAGTAGCGTGATATCTTAACAGGTTTGTGTTCCAGGAGCCTTCTACCGTGGTTGAGGAAGCCGGGAGAAAGTTGATTTGCGCGGGTTGAGGATTGTCGTGTCTTTGTTAAAATCTGTTGAGGTAGACTTAGCAGCGAGGTACGAATTGAGCGGATTTAACAGCTTTGAGCGGGGACATGGCTGTAATTGATGTTATGAAATCTGCTGATTTGATGATATGAAATTACGTGAATCAGTTTGTTGAATTGATTGATTTTTATATTTTGCATTCACGTGTTGATATTGTATTCATTGTGAATTGATTATTTATTGGCTACATGCATACATATTGAGCCTGACAGATTGATTGATGACCTGATTGAAAGCCACGTTGTGACTGGCCGACAGATGTGTCGTGCCCGAAAGTCCAACGCTATAATTGGAGTGGTGACTACCGGATTCGAGTTTCTACCACCGAGCTGTGATGGGCTGACGGGCTCTGAAGATCACGGACCGATGAATTCCCCGGTTGATACACTATGCGGGTATAGAGGCTGATTGAGATGATTTTCCAGTTGATACACTGGTCTAGCTATCCGATCCTTGATAGCCCTCATGCATTTCATAGCATTGATTATATCATGTTGCATGATTAGATGTTTTGATAGATCTTCGTACTGAGGCTTGACCTCGTATTTCTTTTCCTGCTTTTGTGTTGTTTGGGTCTGTATTACCCATTTGCAGGATCTTCAGGTAACCAAGCTGGACCGAGTGGAGTGCCAGTTGGTCAATCCCCGTTTCCTTGAGTCCCAGTTTATTTTATGATATGTATTGAACCGGGGAATGCCCCTTTTTTTTATTGTATCGGGGATCTGTATTTGAATTGAGATTGGATGTTACCTATTTTATATGAGTTTGAGTCAACTCGTATTTTGATTATGAATATTTTGAATGATGATTTTGAGTTCAGGCCCAAATGATTTCGAAAAATTTTTAAGCCCGATTTTACGCTTCCGTGATTATGTGCTTAATTGTGCTATAATCTCTGTTTAGTAGCACGGGGCCTGACATATTGCACCATCTCATACAGTCCTAAACAGACCCGCTTAGCTTATTCGACCAAAATATAGCCCGATCAAACCAGCACCGCCTATCCGTTCAGAGTCGATGTCCATGACTTTTACAGCACACCAGAAAATAGAACTTCTCTTTGGCTTACCTTATTTGAAATCTGTGCAACTCAGTATTTTGAAAACACAACTGATTTTGCTAAAAGATAACTGGTGAGTTTCCTTAAAACTAAAGCATCAAGCAGTGAATCCATATCTTATACATAAACATGAACAAGCTGAACTGAACTGAAACATGCGTCGGGCAAGCATACAACAGAAAACAAGAAATCAAAATATATGTTTTCCAGATGCAGCAAGAATCAATTTTACTTGCCTGAGCTGAAAATCGCAACGAACAGATGGCCTTGGCTGGAAATCTTCTCAAGCACACTCTGCGAGCTTCTGGTTTTAAAAGAGAATGAAAGATTTTCTTGTAAACAAAATGGGCTCTAGAACTCACGTAACAATCACATATGGGAGTATGATTTGTAGTCGGTGGAGGGTACAATGATTAGGCATGGTTTGTTAGAGTAGATGCCCAACTAGCCAACTTGTGGCGTGTGGGTTTATAGACTCTTGTATATGACAATCTTTATATATGATATTCGCATTTATTTATATGGCATTCTTTACTTTTATTGTGTGTATGATGATTTACAATTGCGTTGAGTAAAGACCTAGAATGCACTTAAGTGTATGTTAGATGTGATAGTGGGTATGACGGCTATCATGCAATGCATCTAATAGTCACTGTGTATTCTGAAGATGTTCCTAGTCGATTGGGCCGTCAAAATGAGGATAAGGCCGCCCGAGCTCGAGACTAGTATCTGCGATGCGAAGTACCATGTTTCATTGGTAGGGAACATTGTGATGTTCTGAGCATGCAGATAGATAGTGACCTGGTGATCTATCGAACTACCCTCGTTCGGACTTTCCAAGTGGTTACCATTTGTCGAGTGGATAAGTCCGAGGTCTTGGTTGTACTGATTAGTCCTCACGACTGGAAACGTCATTGAGACTCTACATGATAGGCGTCTCACTTTGACTCGTTTGCCGACTCACTCGGGGTCATAAGGCGTCGGGATTGGGTGAGACCCCGATGCATGTAGGAGTCGATGCATCGTTGTCGATGATTCACCGCTCGCAGACATGCGTGGATATCCTATGCTATCTGAGGGGATAATAGTGTATAAATCTCTAGCCAGAGTACTAGAAGTGTTTTAGGTAAATGTGTTTACCTAGTTACACTCGTGATGTCACTATTCGATCTCCAAGATGTACGCATAGCTATCGGATCTATAGCGACTCTCGATTTACCAATGGTCGTTGATCTGATCGGGATATATGGATTGAAAGGACCGTACTGTACACTAACCACGACCAACTGGTTCTTGCAGGCACTATCAGTGATACATAGGGATCATGGGGCGATGTTGCTAGACGCTTTTACCATGATCCGTTGGGCAAGTCCGGAATTGTGATTCCGGAGCCACAATGGTTGTGGGCCCACGGCTAGCTGTATCCCTGAACCATTGAGGGTCACACAAGTACTGGATTTGAGATTCCCGCACGGATACTCAGCTCAATGTGTTGAGCATACAAAGAGGATTTTAGGGAGTGCGACTTCCTAAAAGTCAACAGGGGTCAAATCGGGATTTCCCGACGATGAGGGGCAAAACGGTCGTTTTGCACTGGGGTTCTGAAAAATTGTTTTTCAGATCATAGTGTTCAGTTCCGGAAACTGAGTCGATCGGTCTGATCTGATCGGCGATCGGAGTTACGATGAAGTCACGGTGATAGGGATGAACCGAATGTTCCTCCGTTGGACCCGGGCCCGTTGGGCCGGTCCAATCCTATTACTTGTCTATTTAATATAGACTTGATTAGACTTAATCATACACTTGATGCAAACTAAACCCTAAACCTAATCTTGGCCGCCGCCCCCTCTCCTCTCTTCTCAAAAGCCGCGCCGCCGCCGCCGCCGCCGCCTCTTCGCCGGAATTTGTTCCGGCCAAATTTGACGAGGAGAATCCGTCCGCGCCGATCTCGTCAGGCCTTCTAGTGCATGCTAACAAAGTAATCCCGTCTCCGGTCATGGACCTGATTGACGATATCCCGGCCATGATTTTTGATCGTCTCCCGGCCATGATTTTTGTTCTTCCGCTGCCTCGCCGGGAGGCGTGATCCGGATCCGCCGTGGTTCCCCAACATGGTTTACCATACCAAATCCTTGAAAATTAATAAAAGCTCCCTACTACTATTTTAATTTGTAAACTTGCTACACCATTTTTATAAAAACTAATCTCCCATCCAAAAGCATTTTATTTAAAAAGGAAAACTGCTCCAGCTCGAGATTGTGCTTGGGGCAAAATCCTTCTAGAAACATCTGGGCCGTGCTTTTAAACTGGAAGAAAAGAAATCAGTTTAAACAACTGAAACTAGCTTGAACTGAAATCTGGATGTTCAAATATCAACTTGGTCCTTAGAATAAAAAGGCTAACAATTGTGGTCCTATGGATTTTGGGGCGCTACAGTAGAGAAAAGCTGGTTAAGGACAAACCAGCTCAGGCAGTTCAGTTAAGCTGGTTAAAGACAAATCAGTTTGGATAAACAGATCAGGTATCTAGTTAAGTTATCGATTGAAAGAAGAACAATTTGTATTCGATCAGTTGAGAACAGCTCAGAGCATAACTGGTTCAGTGATAGCGTTAGTGAAGTACAAGACAGATTCTTTTAGAAGAGATGGATGCAATCCGAAAGGCTTGTGTTTCCATACAAGAAAATAAGTGTGAACTAAGATTAATATCTGGAACGGTTTATATAAGCATATCAGCTTAGAGAGCAGAACAGCTTAGAACCAGATTAGAAGATCAGTTCAACGTACATACCAGAGCGGGAAACCAGCTGAGTAAAGACAACTTGGCAAAATAGATTTCAGAATACTTTGAGGTTTCGTACAGATTGATGTGATGTGTTTGACTTCTCTGTATTTATTTGTAGTCGTTGGAAATACTTTCACCTAATCCCAGATATACAGATATATGTTTTCAGCAAGATATGGCACAGAGTATGTTAAAAAGGGAAAAACATTTAATGGAGGTGTACGAGAATAGTACAAGCATTTAAGACGCCACAGTTATCTCACTCTGGATACATACGACGTGTCTTTCGGTAACATTTCTTACCGTTGTATCCAAAGGGTATAAATTGAAGAGCAGATCAGTTGTGAAGAGGTTACGAATGTAAGGCCCGGAATAATTGTTTAGAGATTTGATGATTTCGAAATTCCAGACTTTAGATTTTGGTGAAGTCTGGTTGATGATTTTTGGATTTCTCCTAGAAATGTTATGCTTCGAGTTGTAATTCTTTCGGGTGAATTCTTATTGAGATTTGAAGGTGAATTGATGAAATTTCGGTAGAGATCTGATTCCCTAGCGCTTGGAAGTGAAACGCTGCCGTTTTGGTGAAATCTGGTGCGTTGAGCGAATTGCCGCGAACATATGATGAAACGCTGTCGTTTCAAGAAAAGCAGTAGTAGCGCTAATGCTAGAAATCTGGTGTAGCGCAATTCAGATGTCAACGTAAGTCAACGGTACTGTAGAGGTGTGATCGCTGATGTTAGTGGTGCGTCGTCGTTTCGTTATTCGATAGTAGCGCTTAAAGAGAAATATGTTGACAGCAGTTGCACGGGCGCAAGGATTATCGAGACGGCGACACGTGTTGGTCAACCTTTCGGTATTGACTGTTGATGATTGAAGCGCAAATCAACGGTTGCATTTGTGAGAGATTTGATTCAGTCATGGGAACAATGCGACGTCGTTTTGACTTTTGTAGCGGGAACCCTGATGCGACGTCGTTTGAGTTATTTTAGTATGACCAGTTGCTGATTGCTTCAGTAGAGATCTAGTACCAGTTGTTGGTACATTGCGGCGTCGTTTTAATTTATAAAGAGAAATACAACATATGATGGTTGCTGCTGATTCCGTTGGAAGTAAAAGCCGGTATCAGTTGTAAGACTTCTCCTATAACGTCTGATTATTTAGAACAGCGGCGGATGGGTTGTAAGCACTGGTTGAAGAATCCGGTTGGTGCTATGGATTGATGCAGGAATCTGGTTTCAAACGGTGTGGGCATATCCTATTTTGGTATGTAAATACTCAGAATGCACGTGGAAGTCATACCAATTGCATTGGAAATTCTGCAGAAAACAGAGACCTTCTCCTATAAATTAGATTGAATTCAAATCCTTGTAACTTTTGCTCTATACATCAGAATTCGATTCCGTAAATTTCTCAGGAATCCTTAAGACAGGGCCTTAAATTTTAAAATTGGAGCAATCCAAAAACATAGCTAAACGAGGTATAGTTTGACATGGAGAGTCAGGGAATTTGAATACTCGAGAATGATATTTCTTGAGTTATCCCGCCAAATAACATACTTTATAACTGTTGTTATTGATTTAGAACTGGAAGTTATGTGTGTCGATCCATCACAGGTAGTGGATCTTTGTTTTAATATGAGATTATATGATACGAAGAGAAAATGAATTGATCCTAATGCCAAGGTCTGAGGTGACCTTATTGTCGAAGTCAGAGTGATTTCGTTAGATGGATATCCATGTCAAGAGTCGGATACGAATCTTGATGGCATAGATTTGAGATGGAATCAATTATTATTTTGAGAGACACGATATGTTTATTTCATTTTGAATTGATATGTTGGTTTTGATATAAACTGTTTTATGTTATTTCATGTATATGTTGATTATACTGAGATTGTTTCTCATCGGAGTTTATCCCGCTGTTGTCTTGTCTTGTATGTGTGCATGACAACAGGGGGAAAGAGCTGAATTGTCTGGACAGGGGTAGTGAGAGCGTACTACCTAGAAGAGGGCGACAGACGAGAAGAATAGAGGCCTGATGATAACTTAGATTTTGAACCAGTAAAACTATCTTTGATGAAATCTGGTTTTGTATTTAGTGGGTTAGTCTTTGTAACAGCAGATATAGAGTATTGTAACCTTGTGTACATTATATGCTCTATTTATAAATAATCAGTTTTGCGGAATAAATGAGCAGCTTTTGTTTATTTGTTCTGTTTTATACATGATCAGTTTTTACGGGAAAAAAAACAGATTTCACTCGAGTAACTCGTCTGTTTGAAATTAATCGCCCTAAGAGCTGATTAGAAATTGTGGGAAGAGAACCTCACAACAGGTGGTATCAGAGCTCAGTAAGTTCTTGGATTGAATTAGATGAGCGGGGTAGATCGAGTCTCTCTAATTGATTTAATTATGGTTAATTATATGCTCGCATGGTATATGCCTCACTGTTTTGAATTTATATCGCATGATTGTGTGATTAAATGGTAAGAGTATGCCGGACAGACTTTAGAATTACATGCTCTTTGAATTGAATAGTAGCATGTATTAAACGAAGTATGAATCAGAACTCGATCTCTTGAAAAGCAGCACATTCATGTGTGCTAATCAGAGGAGGGACTGAGATTTGTTATCGATATGATGAGGAATTATGAACAAATTTGTTGATTCTTAGATATGCCTCCTCGACGAACAACTACACGGCAGACAGGAACAGTTCCGCGAACAGAGCAGGGTAGTACTTCGACTGATGCATCGAATGCAACAGCAACTCCGATGGAAACACTTTTGAAACGATTCCAGTCCTTCAAACCGCCAACACTGACAGGAACCGAAAATGCAGTGGATTGTGAGAACTGGTTAGAAGATATAGAACAGTTATTCGAAGCGTTAGATTATACCGATGATCGTCGGGTGAGATTGATAATTCATCAACTACACGGTCTTGCTAAGAGTTGGTGGATAGCAATGAAGAAAGCGTTTGAAAACCAAGGTACTGTTATTACTTGGGCTGTGTTCAAAACTGCTTTCTATCAATGATTTTTTCCAGTTTCGTATAGGAAGGACAAGGAGCAGAGTTTGCAAATTTGCGACAAGGGCAGCTGAATATCGAAGAATATGTTTCCAAGTTCACAAGTTTACTCAAATTTTCTCCGCACGTTGCTGTTAGCGATGAATCTCAAGCTGATCAGTTCATAAATGGCTTGAATCACGATGTGTTCACCTTGGTGAATACAGGACGACCGAATACCTTTACTGATGCACTAAATCGTGCAAAAGGAGCTGAAGCTGGATTGATAAGGCAACGAGGAGCACAGTTTGTGCTACCAGCAGCGAGGTTATTGCAAGAGAAACCCCAGATTCCACCACCCCCTCGATTTGATGTTGGATGTAACAGTAGTGGAAAGAAAAATTTCTTTAAAGGAAAGGGAAAACAGTTTAAACGTTCAGGTACCAGTACTCTTCTAGTTCGAGTGAATCTAAACAAATGAGAGCTGGACAGAAACCGGATGTTTATTGTACCAAATGTGGAGGTCAGCACATTACTTAACAGTGTAGAGGAGTGTTTGGCCTTTGCAACCTCTGCAATCAACCTGGACACTTTGCGAGAATATGTCCTCAATGTGGGTCTGGAAGTTCACAGAATACTGGAACAGCAAGATCAATTTCATTTGATGTTGGATGTAACAGTAGTGGAAAGAAAAATTTCTTTAAAGGAAAGGGAAAACAGTTTAAACGTTCAGGTACCAGTACTCTTCTAGTTCGAGTGAATCTAAACAAATGAGAGCTGGACAGAAACCGGATGTTTATTGTACCAAATGTGGAGGTCAGCACATTACTTAACAGTGTAGAGGAGTGTTTGGCCTTTGCAACCTCTGCAATCAACCTGGACACTTTGCGAGAATATGTCCTCAATGTGGGTCTGGAAGTTCACAGAATACTGGAACAGCAAGATCAATTTCACTACCAGAAAGGCAAGCCTCTTCTGTGCATTCATTCCAACCACCGATTCAGCATCAGGGTAGATAGGGAGGGAGCCAGACAGTGATCCAACCTCCTAAGCAGCAAGCACGAGTGTTTGCATTGACTGAGGAGCAAGCACAAGCAGCCCCTGATGATGTGATTGCAGGTAATTGCTATCTTTGTAATTATCCTGCTTATGTCTTAGTTGATACCGGTGCTTCATACACATTTATCTCTGAGCACTTTGTTGTCTCAAATGCATTGTCTGTTGAACCCTTAGATGAGGTAATATCAATTTCTTCACCTCTGGGGAGGGGTATCTTATCGATAAAAGCTGTTAAGAATTGTATACTACAGTTTGAGGGTCATGAGATTGAGATTGACTGTATTGTGCTTGGGTTGTCTGATTTTGATTGTATTATCGGCATAGACATGTTAACCAAGTACAGGGCAACAGTGGATTGTTTTCAAAAAGTGGTTCGATTCAGACCTGAGAAAATTGATGAGTGGAAATTCTATGGTAAGGGATCACGAGCCAGAATTCCTTTAGTTCCAGGATTGCCTCCATTTCGAGAGGTAGACTTCAGTATTGAATTAATGCCAGGTACACAACCGATATCGAAAGTGTGAAGACCCGAAAATTTAGACTCCAAAAAAAAATATATTCTTCACCTGCTGGTCGAAAATCAACAGGTGGTCGAAATTCAGCAGTTGATGGCGCGAGAGTAAAACGCCGTCGTTACGAAGAACCAGCAGTTGTGCGTTAGAGATTGCTGCTGGCAGGCGTAGCTTTTAGCGCGAGAGTGATCGAGAGAGCGACACGTGTTGGTCAACATTTTTGAGTGTTGACTACTGGATCAGCATATGCGTGAGTTTAGAGTGACCAGCTGCTGGTTTTGGAAACCAGTCGTAGAAGTGAAGCGACGTCGTTTCGTTAAGTTGAAACGCCGCGTTTCGTATGGAACCAGCAGCGAGGGATTGTCGTGAGAAATTAGCAAGAGGCCTGCTGGTCGCTAATTCAGCAGTTGGCCATTCGTGATCAGCAGACGAAGAAACATCAGCTGGTGCGAGAAGACCAGCTGGAGAGCTAAACAATGATGGCTTCAGCAGTAACGTCAGCAACCAGCAGAGAGCTACAGTCATCTCGAATCAGCTGTTACAAGAATCCAGCAGGTACATTACTTAAAGATAACCAGCAGGTACTTTTCAATGATATCAAAATGGTGTCGCTTGAATAAGTTGACACGACAACGTTTTGACTTAACGCTTAGGATCAGTCATTGAGTTTGAAAAGAAACCAGCTGTGACCAACAAAGAATTCAGCAGTTGGACTTTTAGCAAGGCAAATCCAGCAGCTGATGACTTAGCGACGCAATTTCAGCAGCAACGCGAATTTCAGCAGCAACGCGAATTTCAGCAGCAACGCGAAATTCAGCAGCGATGCAAACTTCATCTTCTCCACGCAAAAATCAACATTTCTCGACGCAAAGCAAGGTTGTTGTACAGAAAGCTTCACCATGGAAATTCGAAAAGATTCTTCACGCGTACAAGGCATATTTCGTGCAGTAACCGTCGAATTGAGAGAAGTAATGGACAATTAAATCTCGTAAATCATGCGCGTGTAACAGTTGACGTAATGATAGGGATTTAAGAGCTTTTAATGGCGGACTACGCCTATAAATACCAGGGGACGACCACAGAATTCCTCACACCATTTGGAAATTCCCTCAGTCTGAAAAGCGACAGTTCTTCGCGACAAAGTGCTGCGGAAATTCCAGCAGATTCTTAGCCAAAGTTCTGTGCAAGCGACGAACCAGCAGGTGCGAAAGTTAGGAAGAATTCGTGCAATCGAGTTACTGCCAGACTTCGTTCAAACAGCAGGATTCGTGCTACCAGACTTCACCCCATACTCGTAAACCAGACTTCAGGCTTCGCTCAGTTCACGTAAAATCAAACTTGAATTTGTAAGTGGGCTTTTGCTAATATGTATTTCGTTGGTTATAATACCTATATTCATTTCGAAAGTTCAGTCTTCGTCTACTGTTCGAGCACCTTTTGTTCAGATGGTTTTATCTCATTCAAACTCCGCTTGCACTGATTTTTACTATCGTTATATGGGTCTACGAAATATTTCGGATTTCTGGGTTACTGTGTGTAACTAATGGCCTCGACCCCTTAGAGGAGCAAAACTTAGGGACTGATCAGTAAACCATAGACACGATTCTGTCGTTATATGGGTTTACGGAATATTTCGGATTTCTGGGTTACTTGGTGTAACTAATGGCCTCGACCTCTTAGAGGAGTAAAACTTAGGGACTGATCAGTAAACCATAGACACGAAGTAATCATCAGTGCTATCTGTCAGGCTATGCTCTGTTATGCTATGCTTTGCTCTGTTATGCTATGCTCTATTCTGTCTAAGCTCTGTTCTGAAATCTGTTATTCAGTATATGTATAAGTATATTTTGTATGCTCGAATGGTATCCCCCACTTGCTGAGTGTTTCTCCAAACACTCACCCCTTACTTCTCCACCCAGATAAGAATCAAGAGCAGGTAGAAGAAGAAGAACAAGATCAGTTCTGGGGCTGGTGAAGATTTCGTTTGTTGATATATTTACATTTTAAATTTTTCGCTTCATCTATTTTTCTTTTTTCGATTTCCGATGTAAAAACGCTATTATTTTGGATATGTAATAGACTGGTTTGAGCTATGCTATGATGGCTTAATGTTTTACAATTTTTAAATTGTTTAATATTGCCAATGTCATGCATCTCGGTCTCAGGGCGTGAAATTTTAGTGGTATCAGAGCTCACCAGGTTCATAATCCAGCTGGGAAACCAAATCTGAAATTTTCATACATTTTAAATTTTTCGCTTCATCTATTTTTCTTTTTTCGATTTCCGATGTAAAAACGCTATTATTTTGGATATGTAATAGACTGGTTTGAGCTATGCTATGATGGCTTAATGTTTTACAATTTTTAAATTGTTTAATATTGCCAATGTCATGCATCTCGGTCTCAGGGCGTGAAATTTTAGTGGTATCAGAGCTCACCAGGTTCATAATCCAGCTGGGAAACCAAATCTGAAATTTTCAAGGTCTAGGAAGAATTTTCAGATTTTGGCGAAAGACCAGTGCTGCCCTCCGAAATCATGCTTTGCCATTTTATTTAAAATTTTAATAACTGTTTGTACAGGAATCCGATTTCAGTTCCTTCAGCTGTTCTGAAATCCCTCTAGTAAGTATCTTCTGTTTATGGATTAACCTCACGACTTTATATTTTTGGACGTATCCTCGATTTTAGGAAATGGCCCCTTCTGTTCCCCGTACTCGTGCTGCGGCTGCCCTCCGTATGAAACAAATTGCCCTCGATAACCAAGACCGCACAATTAGGCGCCTTAGAGCCCAGTTAGCCACTGAGAGACGAGGATTAGCCGCCACGAAGAAGGAACTTGAAGAAACGCAAGTAGCCTTAGAAGCCTCGCATAAGGTCATCGTCGGACTGACTGAGACAGGCCTTAGCATGTCCAAGAAAATTGAAAGAATGAAGGTTAAGAAACAACAAGTTAGAGCAAATCATGTGGAGTGCCATCAGAAGTTCCAGGGTCATATCCACGAAGCCGAAGACTCGATGCAAGCTCAACACTTGATCATCGAGGCCCTAGTGGATGAGAAGGACAGCCTACTTCAAATCATCCACGGTCTCCAAGAAGCCAACAATGCCCCTGCCCCATTCGATGGTGATTGGTAGGAAGAACCGGAAGAAGAACCGGAAGAGGAAGAGATTGAGGATATTCCTCTGGGCGAGGGAGAGATAGATGATGAATAGGATATATTTTAGCTTTGTATTCAATTCATCTTTCTATTCGAATAAATTTCTTAGCCTTCAAGATACCTTATTCTCGACCTTTCACAGTTATATACCGCCATTCTTAATAAAGACTCCCTATGACAGAATATGGCAGGCGATCGTAGAAGCGACAGGAACAATGGAGGCGAAGGGCCCTCAAACAACGGAACTGGTCTTAGCAGAGAAGACCTAATGGCAATAGCTACAATGATTGCCACAACGCTTCAAGGGTTGGTTGGTCCCAACCACAACCAAGCTCC
>KQ987266.1:113811-148245 GCA_001598015.1 Dorcoceras hygrometricum
AAATCCCTCTTTTTAAATATGATTTAAAACTTATATCAAGATAAACTGTTTATTCGATAAACAAAAGGGTATTTAAATTGTTTAAATTTCCCTACCTTCCATCAACAATGGGTGTACGTCGATGCTACCCGTATACATGGCCCGGCTCATATTATTGAGGGGGTCATGTATGCCGGAAAGCTGTCCACGCCATTGACACTCGTTGTGAGTTCGGTTGGAACTCCCTTTAACGTTGGCTCATATTATTGGGGACGTTAAGGGGACCGTCCTTCACGACTCAACATTGATGGGTCATCTTGACACGTGATAGTAAACGGCGTCATATTATTGGGCCCTTACTGGACGTGAGGTGAATACATGGAGTTTGCACCGGTTGCAATTGGAAACTACCTTTTGAGGGTCATGGTTGGCTGATATTATTCGGGACCATGATCACTTGATTGGGCTCCGTGTACCCACTAAGGGAACTTGCTTTCCCGATTTCATTAGAGGGTGGTGAAATCGTTAAAATAGTGGGAGGGTAATTCATAAAACTAAACGACCTTGTTTTATGTCTTAGCGATTATTTTATATAGTTAGTAATGTATGTCTGTTTTCTTTTCAGTATTACTGCTTATACAATGTCTTCGTTCAAAAACCCACTCGCTGCTATACTGGATAGCAACAAGTTCACCGGTCTGAACTACCAAGACTGTCTCCGCAACCTCAACCTTGTGTTGGCTTCGGAGAAACTTCTTTATGCGATAGAGAAGAGTCCTCCGGAGGAAACCCCTGCCAAAATCAGCCCTGAGGAGCTGACTACGCTTCAACAATGGAGGGACGACGCGGTTAAAGCTCGATGCTATGTGATGGCGTCGATGTCCAATGAAATGCAACGGCGCTTTGAGAAGACAAAGTATGCTGCTGACATACTTTTTCATCTCAAAGAACTGTACGGGGAGAACTCTCGACATGAGAGGTTCACGGCTGTCAAGGAGCTTATGACGAGCCGCATGCGTGATGGGACTTCGGTCCGCGAGCATGGGGTTCGTATGATTGGGCTCATTGAAAATCTGTCGGGCCTTGATATCACACTTTCACATGAGCTGTCGGTGGATGTACTTCTCCTATCACTACCCGCTGCATTTGACCCCTTTGTGGTCAACTTCAACATGAACAAGCTGGCAGCCACCCTTGAAGAGGTGGTTAACATGCTTGTAGTGTTCGAAAGAACCATAAAGAAGGACAAGCCCGTCCTCCTAATGGGCTCTTCTAGCAAGAAGCGTTCTGCTCCTGCGAAGGAGGAAAATGTTTGCCACCACTGCCACAAGGCTGGGCATTGGAGGAGGAACTGCAAGGAGTACCTCGAGCAGTTGCGAACTGTGAAAGGTATGTTCTATATTGAAATAAATATGTCTCTAAATTCAACTTCTTGGGTACTTGATACCGGATGTGTATCTCATATTTGCAATGATTTGTAGGTGATGACAAGAAGCCGACGTCTTAGAGAGGGTGAGACCCACTTGAGGCTTGGCAATGGAGCAAGGGTTGCTGCTATAGCTATAGGAGATGTTCATTTATTTCTGTCTTCAAATTTTAAGCTGTTGTTGCGAGACGTTTTATTTGTTCCTGAATTGATTAAAAACATTATTTCTATTCCTATGCTTGATAGAGATGGATATTCTTGTATGTTTGCTAATTCGATTTGCAATATTTACAAGAATGAATGTTTAATTGGAATTGGGGAACGCGAAAACGATTTATACACCTTAAAATTAAAAGACGTTCCAACTCGCGATGTCGAAACACATACAACAACGATTAAAAGGAAACACGATAACTTGAACCCAGCACAACTTTGGCACGCTAGGATAGGTCATATTTCTCTAAGTAGGATGAACAAGTTAGTTAGGAGTGACATGTTTGATCTGTCAGACATTAACTCTCTACCGACTTGTGAGTCTTGTCTCAAGGGAAAGATGACTAAGCAACCCTTCAAGGGCAAGGGTGAGCATGCTCAAGACCTATTGGATTTGATCCATACTGATGTATGCGGACCATTTAATATTGGTACTAAATACGGTCACACATACTTCATCACCTTTACCGACGATTACTCTAGGTATGGGTACTTGTACTTAATGAAGCAGAAGTCTGAATCCTTTGAAAGGTTCAAAGAATTCAAGGCTGAAGTAGAAAATCAATTAGGCAAAAGTATTAAAGCACTTCGATCCAATCGAGGTGGAGAATACTTGAGTGCTGAATTTCAAGACTATCTGAAAGAGAATGGGATTCTCGCACAGTGGACCCCTCCGGCCACACCACAGCTCAATGGTGTAGCGGAGCTTCGTAATCTGACCTTGTTGGACATGGTTCGATCTATGATGAGCTTCACTGAACCTCATACCTCGTTTTGGGGCTATGCGCTCGAAACGGCGGTAATGTTGTTGAACAATATCCACACCAAGGCAGTGGATAAGACTCCATATGAGATATGGATGGGCAAAACACCCAAGTACTCATTTATGAGTATTTGGGGATGTCCTGCTTACGTGAAGCAGACAGTGGGAGATAAGCTGGATACGAGATCCATCTTATGCTACTTCATTGGGTATCCAAAGAATTCCATTGGATACTACTTCTACTATCCAAGTGAAACAAAAGTGTTTGTTTCTAGAAATGCCACCTTTATGGAAAGGGAATTTCTACTTGATAGAAAGGGCAGAATAGTAGAACTTGAAGAGGTTCGAGAACCAACTGAAGTACCAGGTGAGTCTCCTGCACCTACAGAGCCAATACCAGAAATGGTCGCACCTAGGAGATCCGAAAGGGTTCCTAGGGCTCCTGAGAGATATGGTTTTCTCCTTGAAGATGATCAAGGTGATCAAGTTGTTGGATCTGATCCAAGAACTTTCAAGGAGGCGATTTCCGATGCTAATTCAAATTTGTGGCTTGAAGCAATGCAGTCTGAGTTTGACTCAATACATGCTAACCAAGTTCCGAAGACTGATGAGGAGATAGAGAGTATGACACGTGTGCCATATGCCTCGGCAATAGGTAGCATTATGTATGGCATGATCTCGAGTAGACCGGATGTCGCATATGCTCTGAGTGTCACGAGCCGCTACCAGGCCAACCCCGGCCAATTGCATTGGAAGACTGTGAAGGATATTCTTAAGTACTTACGAAGGACTAAGAATATGTTCATGGTTTATGGGGGTGGTGAACTGAAACTGGAAGGCTACACTGATTCTAGCTTCCAGTGTGACGTGGATGATTCGAAGTCAACCTCTGGATTTGTATTCATGCTCAATGGTGGTGCTGTCTCTTGGAATAGTTCCAAGCAAGACATCATCGTGGATTCAACCACTGAGGCTGAGTACATCGCAGCATCAGCTGCTGCTAAGGAGGCGGTTTGGATAAGAAATTTCGTCCAAGAGTTGGCCGTCATTCCTAATGGAGTTGGTCCAGTCCCGGTGTACTGAGACAACACGGGTGCCGTTGCACAAACAAAGGAGCCTAGGTCTCACCAAAGATCCAAACATATACTGAGGAAATACCACATAATTCGGGATATTGTGGCTAGAGGTGACATAGCAGTTGAGAGAGTCACCTCTGCGGACAACATTGCTGATCCACTTACGAAGCCCTTGCCAGGACCGTTGTTTGAAAAACATCGTGAAACAATGGGACTGCGTCTGATGAGTAGTTGGCTTTAGGGCAAGTGGGAGATTGTTAGAGTAGATGCCCAACTAGCCAACTTGTGGCGTGTGGGTTTATATACTCTTGTATATGACAGTCTTTATATATGATATTCGCATTTGTTTATGTCATTATTTATCTTCATTATGTTTATATAATGTTAACAATTGTGTTGGATAAAGACCTAGAATGCACCATAGTGTATGTTAGATGTGATAGTGAGTATGACGGCTATCATGAAACACATCTAATAGTCACTGTGTATTCTGAATTAGTTCCTAGTCGATTGGGCCGTCAAAATGAGGATAAGGCCGCCCGAGCTTGAGACTAGTATCTGCGATGCGAAGTACCATGTTTCATTGGTAGGGAACATTGTGATGTTCTGAGCATGCAGATAGATAGTGACCTGGTGATCTATCGAACTACCCTTGTTCGGACTTTCCAAGTGGTTTCCATTTGTCGAGTGGATAAGTCCGAGGTCTTGGTTGTACTGATTAGTCCTCACGACTCGAAACGTCATTGAGACTCTACATGATAGGCATCTCACTTTGACCCGTTTGCCGACTCACTTGGGGTCATTAGGCGGCGGGATTGGGTGAGATCCCGATGCATGTAGGAGTCGATGCTTCGTTGTCGAGGATTCACCGCTCGCTTACATGCGTGGATATCCTATGCTATCTGAGGGGATAATAGTGTATAAATGTACTAGAAGTTTTTTAGGTAAATGGGTTTACCTAGTTACACTCGCGATGTCACTATTCGATCTCCAAGATGTATGCATAGCTATCGGATCTTTAGCGACTCTCGATTTACCAATGGTCGTTGATCTGATCGGGATATATGGATAGAAAGGACCGTACTGTACGCTAACCACGACCAACTGGTTCTTGCAGGCACTATCAGTGATACCTAGGGGATCATGGCGCGATGTTGCTAGGCACTTTACCATGATCCGTTGGACAAGTCCGATATTACGATATCGGAGCCACAATGGTTGTGGGCTCACGACTAGCTGTATCCCTGAACCATTGAGGGTCACACAAGTACTGGATTCAAGATTCCCGTACGGAAACTGAGCTCAATATTTTGAGCATAGGAGGAGAAATTTTAGGGAGTGCGACTTCCTAAAAGTCAACAGGGGTCAAATTGCAATTTCCAAGAGTTGGAGGACTAAATTGCAATTTTGGGTTAAATGATCTGGAAAATCGTTTTTCACATCATAATATTCAGTTTTGGAAACTGAGTCGATCGGTCCGATCTGATCGGCGATCGGAGTTACGATGAAGCCGCGATGGTGGATATTGTCATTTGGACCTGGGCTCGTTGGGCCGGTCCAAGTCCACCACTAGTCTACTTATACTAGACTAGGGCTTCATTAATAACAACTAATACACACCCTAAACCCTAGAGCTCTCTCTCGGCAGCCCCCTCTCCTCCAAAGCCCCACGCCGCCGCCGGCCGCCGCCCGCCGCCGCCGCACGTTGATCAGACTTGTTCCGATCACCGTTTCGAGGAGTTTCCGTCCGTGCTGATCTCGTCAGGCCGTCTAGTGCAGGCTGACGAAGGAACCTTGCTTCCGGTCGTGGACCTGATTGACGATCTACAGCCGCCTACCGACAAGAGCCAGTTTCCCTGTGATTCTGGTTGGAGCCAGGCGCCTAGACGCCAGCAAGGTAACACCCCAAAAATAATCCTATGAATGGTTTATAGTATTGATTTTATTGTATTGAACGTATCCCGGTGCTTAATTTGAAACTTCCGCTGCACCGCCGGAAGACGGGATCCGGATCCGCCACCGCTATTCTAACATTGAGATGGCTCCATTTGAGGCACTGTACGGAAGAAAATTGTCGATCACAATTATATTGGGATGATGTATCAGAGGTACCTGAGTTGGGACCAGATATGATCAGAGAAATGACTGAGAAAGTGAAAGTGATTCAGCAAAAAATGAGAACAGCGCAGCATAGACAGGCCAGATATGCGAATTTCAGACGTTGACCGTTGTGTTTTGAAAAAGGGACAGAGTATTCTTGAAAATTTCTCCTTTCAGGGGTACAATTCGATTTGGAAAACGAGGGAAATTGTCTCCACATTTTATCGGTCATTATGAAATTCTCGAGAAAATAGGCGATCTTGCTTATCGACTTGCATTGCCTCCATCTCTTTATGGTATACATGATGTCTTTCATGTATCTATGCTAAGGAAATATTTGTCTGATGCATCCCATGTGATTCCAATTGATGAGACTGAACTTGATGAAACTCTTAGTTACTTTGAACAACCGATTCAGATACTGGATCGAAAGGAAAAACAACTCCGAACGAAAACCATTCCATTGGTAAAAATTCAGTGGAATCGACATGGAGTTGAGGAAGCCACTTGGGAAGTTGAGAATGACATGAGAAAACGATTTCCATCTCTGTTTCAGTGAGGTTAGTTCTTATTCCGTTTCTGTGATTTTATTATTTTTATGTGAATAGAGAACGCATATACAGACTGCTGATGAGTTCGAGGATGAACTCATGTTTTAGAGGGGGAGAAATGTAAGGCCCGGAATAATTGTTTAGAGATTTGATGATTTCGAAATTCCAGACTTTAGAGTTTGGTGAAGTCTGGTTGATGATTTTCAGATTTCTCCTAGAAATGTTATGCTTCGAGTTGTAATTCTTTCGGGTGAAATCTGATTGAGATTTGAAGGTGAATTGGTGAAATTTCGGTAGAGATCTGATTCCCTAGCGGTTGGAAGTGAAACGCTGCCGTTTTGGTGAAATCTGGTGCGTTGAGCGAATTGCCGCGAACATATGATGAAACGCTGTCATTTCAAGAAAAGCAGTAGTAGCGCTAATGCTAGAAATCTGTTGTAGCGCAATTCAGATGTCAACGCAAGTCAACGGTACTGTAGAGGTGTGATCGCTGATGTTAGTGGTGCGCCGTCATTTCGTTATTGATAGTAGCGCTTAAAGAGAAATCTGTTGACAGCAGTTGCACGGGCGCAAGGATTATCTAGACGGCGACACGTGTTGGTCAACCTTTCGGTATTGACTGCTGATGATTGAAGCGCAAATCAGCGGTTGCGTTTGTGAGAGATCTGATTCAATCATGGGAACAATGCGATGTCGTTTTGACTTTTGTAGCGGGAACCCTGATGCGACGTCGTTTGAGTTATTTTAGTATGACCAGTTGCTGATTGCTTCAGTAGAGATCTGGTACAAGTTGTTGGTACACTGCGGCGTCATTTTAATTTATAAATAGAAATACAACATCTGATGGTTGCTGTTGATTCCGTTGGAAGTAAAAGCTGGTATCAGTTGTAAGACTTCTCCTATAACGTCTGATTATTAGAACAGCGGCGGATGGGTTGTAAGCTCTAGTTGAAGAATCCGGTTGGCGCTATGGATTGATGCAGGAATCTGGTTTCAAGCGGTGTGTGCATATCCTATTTTGGTATGTAAATACCCAGCATGACACGTGGAAGTCATACCAATTGCATTGGAAATTCTGCAGAAAACAGAGACCTTCTCCTATAAATTAGATTGAATTCAAATCCTTGTAACTTTTGCTCTAGACATCAGAATTCGATTCCGTAAATTTATCTGGAATCCTTACGACAGGGCCTTAAATTTGAAAATTGGAGCAATCAAAATACAGAGCTAAACGAGGTATAGTTTGACATGGAGAGTCAGGGAATTTGAATACTCGAGAATGATATTTCTTGAGTTATCCCGCCAAATAACATATTGTATAACTGTTGTTCTTGATTTATAACTGGAAGTTATGTGTGTCGATCCATCACAGGTAGTGGATCTTTGTTTTAATATGAGATTATATGATACGAAGAGAAAATGAATTGATTCTAATGCCAAGGTCTGAGTGGTTCATTTTGAATTGATATGTTGGTTTTGATATAAACTGTTTTATGTTATTTCATGTATATGTTGATTATACTGAGATTGTTTCTCACCGGAGTTTATCCGGCTGTTGTCTTGTTTTGTATGTGTGCATGACAACAGGGAGAAAGAGCTGAATTGTCTGGACAGGGGTAGTGAGAGCGTACTACCTAGAAGAGGGCGACAGACGAGAAGAATAGAGGCCTGATGATAACTTAGATTTTGAACCAGTAAAACTAGCTTTGATGAAATCTGGTTTTGTATTTAGTGGGTTAGTCTTTGTAACAGCAGACATAGAGTATTGTAACCTTGTGTACATTATATGCTCTATTTATAAATAACCAGCTTTTGCGGAATAAATGAGCATCTTTTGTTTATTTGTTCTATTTTATACATGATCAGTTTTTACGGAAAAAAAAAACAGATTTCACTCGAGTAACTCTTCTGTTTGAAATTAATCGCCCCTAAGAGTTGATTAGAAATTGTGGGAAGAGAACCTCACAACGAATCTACCATCCACACACTCTTGCTACAACAACGAACTTACAATCTTTCAAAGAGCAAAAACAGAGTTCATATTGTAAACCAGCTCAGAGCTAGTGACACATGTACGCATATTGTTTTCATTCAATTGTTTGTGTCACATACACTTTCATATCACACTCTGTAGTATCGAACTTCTTTGTACAATCATAAACAGAGCGTTGAGTGCTAGAATAGCAAACCAGCTTAGAGCTGTGTGCATTGTATTTTAGAGCAGATTGCGATATGTTTCTATTGTTGAGAGGCTAGGAGTTCTTGCAGCTGCTGGCTGTCGGTCGGATTGTCACAAGAGTTGTATCAATCAAACCTTCTAATGGAAATCATTTCGGTTGAGGAAGAAGGGGAGACATAGGAGATTATACTCCGACTTCCATAAACACATTCTCGAACCCTTTTACTTATTGCATTTACGCATTTCTTAGTTGTTCACTGTTGAATTGGGTTCTTTCCGCACAATTTCATTTGTTATCCAAGACAACAGATTATCACTGAGAACCCTCCAAGCTGATAATCGGCTTAGAGGTTGGCTGCGAGTTGTAAAAATATTTTGAAAACAGATTTTTATTAAAATTAGGAGAGGAGTTCATTCAACCCCCTTCTGAACTCTCGAGTTGCTTTTTCGATCCTAACACTCCTTTTATATAATAATATGATATTATACATAAAAACATTCGAGTGATCATGCCGATAACGTGTTATAAAATAATTAACATTAACAAAATAAATTTAATAATTACATAGATAATATAATTGAATATCTCCTTACTTGCTTCATAATTTCACCAAAGAAACTCTTCAATTTTATTGTAATAGTAAATTATTATTTCTCTTTAATTTTCTTAATTTAAAGATAATTAAAGTAGGAGAGAATTTGTATATCTTTATGTGTTTTACAATGAAAATTACAAGCCTATTTATAAACAAATGAAATTATTAAAATAATAAAAAAGTCTAATCACTTCATTTAATATTTAAACATCAAATAACTAACAAAGTTTGTTATCGAAGCATGAGAAATCGAAGCAAAATTGGAAGCAGAAAACAGCAAGTCAAGGAAGAAGGGAGGAAATAATGGTGCTAAAATATTTATCAAAAATATAATGAAAAAAGTAGGGAGTTAGAAATAACAAAGTTTGTATATCGAAGGACCGCAGAATAAATTTCAGTGATTTAGTAACTGAATCTATACGACTTTCTGTCCAGGGATTTTTCGGCAAATTACCGGTATTTTAATAATGTCAGAATCTAGTTAGCCTGTAAATATTTAGGATTTGAAAAATAATAAATGACTGCGGCAAATTCCTGGGATAATAAATAATAAATGACTGGTAAAATACGACTTTCTGTCCAGGGATTTTTCGGCAAATTACAGGTATTTTAATAATGTCAGAATCTAGTTAGCCTGTAAATATTTAGGATTTGAAAAATAATAAATGACTGCGGCAAATCCCCATCCCATTACATAAAAAAAAACCAGCTATAAAGCAACAGCATTAGGCCTTTGTCATCTTCCCCAATGCAAAAGAATCTGCAATCACTCGCCACACAAATCAACACCAATATGAACAATCGCAGCGCGAAAATCTCTGCCCTCCCCCATGTCTTCATCTTCCCTCTTCCCCTCCAAGGGCCCGTCAACTGTATGCTCAAGCTCGCCCAGCTCCTATCTCAGCAAGACATCCGAGTCACTTTCCTCAACACACAGCACATTCATCAGCGCCTGCTCAACTGCACAGACCACACAAATCACTTCAAAAGATACGCCAATCTCCGTTTCGAAACACTCCCGGATGGCCTGCCGGAGGAGAATCCACGCACGGGGGATCAGATCGTGAATCTACTGGCGTCTGTGGAAATCGTGGCCGCTCCCATCTTCAGACAGATGGTCACGGCGGGGGATTACGGCCCGGAATCGGAGGCGCCGGTGACGTGCATAATTGCTGACGGGATATTCACTTTTGCTCACGGCGTCGCGGCGGAGATCGGGGTCCCGCTGTTGTATTTTGACACCATTAGTCCTTGTGGGCTTTGGTCTTATATTTGTCTGCCGAAGCTTATCGAAGCTGGGGAACTTCCTTTCAGAGGTGAGTGATCTCTGGTTTGTTTTAGTCAACTCTCCAGACTACAATCTTGATGTAAGATTGTACTTTAAAAAGTGCAAAATCTACTCACTACTTTCTTGCTCCATTTCCTGCCAAATTGACTTTGATTTCAGTATATATTAATTATTACATTCAGTATTTGTGTCCATTGGGAACTCGATTTTTTTGGTACGGTTCGTTTTTGTTAAGTTAATAATCTCACACAAGCTCAGCAGGGGACGATTTCGAATTTTCAAACTTGACAAAATTCGAAATATGGTCTCATAATTTCGATACGACAGGGTTTTGTTTTACTGCGCCAAGATCAAATTTTTTAGCCTATGTTTGACTCTTGCAACTAATATCAATTTTGCGAGGATCGCCTGTGAATCTGTCTGATTCTTTAAATGTGTTGTTTGCTTAATCGAGTTTCGTTTTGAATATAATGTAGATGATAACCTGGATGAGATGATAATTAACACACCCGGAATGGAAGGCATCCTTAGACGGCGAGACCTCCCTAGCTTTTGTCGAGCAAAAGACCTTGACGATCCGGTCCTAAAAGTGATTCTTAAAGAGGATGAACATATTCCCTTAGCTCAAGGGCTAATTTTCAACACGTTTCAAGAACTAGAGGGGCCTATATTATCTCAGATGAGCAATATCTGCCCAAACATATATGCAATCGGACCCCTCACAGTCATTGAAAACGCGAGGTTCGAGGTTGAAACAACTATGTCGTCAACTAGTATATGGAAAGAAGACATGAGCTGCATTTCTTGGCTCGATGTGCAGCCGGCGAGATCTGTTGTATATGTCAGCATTGGAAGCCTTGTGATCGTAACCAAGGAAGACTTTTTGGAGCTTTGGCATGGTTTGGTGAATAGTGGGTCGAGATTCTTGTGGGTTCAAAGGCAGGGCTCGGTTATAGGTGGCCTCAAGGGACTCGAAACGCCGGTTGAATTGGCCCAATGGACGAAAGAAAGAGGTTATATTGTGAGCTGGGCTCCCCAGCAACAGGTCTTAGCACATCCTGCGGTGGGGGCGTTTTTTACGCATAGTGGATGGAACTCGACTCTAGAGAGTATAGTAGCAGGGAAACCGATGATTTGTTGGCCATATGGTGTGGATCAACAAGTGAATAGTAGGTATGTCGAACAAGTGTGGAAGCTGGGACTGGACATGAAGGACATGTGTGATCGAGTCGTGATCGAGAGGATGATTAAGGAGGTTATGGGATCAAGGAAGGATGAGTTCTTGGAGAGGGCGGGACGCCTGGCCAAGTTGGCGAAGGCGAGTGTAGAGGAAGGAGGTTCATCTTTCCGAGATTTGGATCGTCTTGTTGACGATATCAAGTCAATGAGGATACAGGCGGCCTCCGGGCAGAACTAGTGCTTTGTGAATTAGATAGAATTGTATCTAACCAGAAGTGCTGCTTATTCTTCTTGAGTTCCCTTGTTGTCTTGCCATTGCATTAGTCATCTCGTTGTGCGTTACTTAATACAATATTTTTTCATGATGAGTTACTTATTCTTTTCAGAAAAAGTATGATCGATGACGTACTCATAGAAGTGTATATTCTGAGTAATACAATATTAATAATTTATTTAGATTAACTATTCATCTTGGTGAATAGTTCTTTAACGGCCTCGTTTATATGTTTGACAAGTTAAGGACTTATTTGCAAGCTCTTTTTCGATTTTACAATTGCGTTAAATTTTGAGTTTAAGTGTTGGAGATAAAATCAAGTTTGAACATGGAATAGTGGATTTATTCATGATTAATTTAATTGACTCCAATCACTATATTCAACTTCTAAATAATCGAATTATAACTTATTGAATATTTCGGTATAGAATCTATGTAACAGGTTTATGGATCCAACCGATTGGACCAGAAGGTGTGGAACTATCCTCTCACCCTCCATATCCCTGGAACATCGCCTTTTTAATTGGAAATATATAATATATTTTAATTTAGAATGGAATCTATAATAATCCATGTAATGTTACACTTCAAATGGTTCTATAAAATTGTGAAGTATGCCATTATGAATGGAACAAGAATAAAAGCCAGTCCTCGAATATAATTGCGCCAAAGCTCTCCTTCTCCGATGGCGCGACCTCCCCTGCCGTCCCCACGTCCTCCTCTTCCCTCTGCCACTCCAAGGCCCCGTGAACTCCATGCTCAAGCTAGCCGAGCTTCTCTGCCTCGCGGATCTCCACATAACCTTCGTCGTCACAGACTACATCCACGCCCGCCTCCAGTGCCGCCCCAACTTCCACGCCCGTTTCGACCACTACCCGAATTTCCAAATCAAGACAGTCTCCGATGGGCTTCCGGAGGATCACCCCCGGGGGGAAAGATTCATCGAGCTCTTCGATTCCTTGAAGCGTGAAACCAAACCTTTGTTCAAGGATATGCTGACTTCTGGGTGCTTGGAGTCGGAGTCCCGCCGTCGAGTTTCGTGTATTGTCGCCGATGGGATTCTGGGATTCACGTGCGATGTGGGGAACGAGCTCGGGATTCCGGTTTTCTATGTGAGGACTATCAGTGCTTGCTGTCTTTGGGTGTTCTTCTGTCTTCCGAAGCTTATTGAAGCTGGAGAGGTTCCCTTCAATGGTGATTGCATTAATTTCTTTTCTTGTAGATTTAAGCTGATTATTTTTGTTGCTATTGCTTTCTTTTATCAAAATGGGAAATTTAGTTTACAAGAATCTGAATTTAATGAAGTTTTTATTACCGGTTTTACTTGAGTCCGCTTGAAGTTGAATGCCCAAATATCGGTTTAACCAAAATAATCGCACTAAATAAGTTTTCATGTTGGTTATCTGAGTGATCAGTTTTACTATTTTCTTGAAATATGGGTTAGAATGACTGTTTGGTGTTGGGTTGTTTCCCCTTCAAAATCGAACATATTCAATCCTATGGAAAATGTTGGGTTGTTTCCCCTTCAATATCGAACATATTCAATCTTATGGTAAAATGTATGTTTTATACGTGTTTGGTGCAGTTAGTTTGGTTGTATTATGTTTTTGAAAGTTCGATTTTCAAAGATCAGTTCATTTGTCTTGTAGGAGACGATATGGATGAGCTGATAAAGAGTGTACCGCGCATGGATAGATTCCTTCGGCGTCGTGATCTGCCGAGTTTTTGCCGGTCCGGCGACATATCCAACCCGAATATCCAGTTGTATAGAAGGGAATGTGATGAAATACCACGAGCCTATGGTCTGATACTTAACACGTTTGAAGAACTTGAAGGGCCTATTCTTGGTGCGATGCGTAGTTTGTGTCCAAATATTTACACCATTGGACCCCTGCACGCCCATCTGAAAGAGAAACTAGCCGCTCGAGGGTCGATTCAACGGACGATTTCGAATAGTTTGTGGGAAGAGGACAGAACCTGCATAGAGTGGCTCGATGCACAGGCGTCGAAATCTGTGATTTATGTGAGTTTTGGAAGTCTAGTTGTCATGACAAATGAGCAGTATATGGAGTTCTGGTATGGATTGGTGAATAGCCGTCAGAGGTTCCTCTGGGTCATCCGGCCTGACTCAATCGTTGCGAAGTCCTCGGAGAGTCGAATTTCAGAGGAGCTATCCAAAGGCACTAAAGACAGAGGGTATATAGTTGAGTGGGCGCCTCAGGAAGAGGTTTTAGCCCATCCGTCTGTCGGCGGATTCTTGACTCACAGTGGATGGAACTCGACTCTGGAGAGCATAGTTGAAGGTGTGCCGATGATTTGCTGGCCTTATTTCGTGGACCAACAAGTCAACAGCCGGTTCGTCGGTAGCGAATGGAATCTTGGATTGGATATGAAAGACACTTGTGATAGGGATGTTGTGGAGAAAATGGTCAGAGATCTGATGGAGATGAGAAAGGAGGAGTTCTTGCAAAGGGCCGATGAGATGGCGAAATCTGCGAAAAGATGCTTGGCCAGAGGCGGATCGTCGTATGATAGTTTTGAGAATCTGGTAAGAGATATAGAATCCATGAGTGCACGAGTTCCCTTCGATTGATAGATTGTTAAATGCGGTTGTGATCAAATAATAGGGCCGGATGGAATCTGTTGTAATGTTCATGACAAGTTTTCATTTGTCCCAGTCCACTAAAAGTTTGACATGTGTCGTCTCCATGTGTGGTTAGATCTTAATTTTTTATAGATGTCAATAGCTTCACATGTCATGCTTTAGAAAAGAACTTGTATACATAATAACACAAGGATATTTTGTCACATTTTCTACCACATAAATTGGGAAAAAATGCCCCCTAAGGCATTTTTTTGAGATTGTTTAATAAATAGTAATCATGAGAAAGAAATATCTTACTTGTTTGAAATTTTCACCGAGTTTAATGAGAATTTCAAGTTAAAAAAGTTATGGTTAACATAAAAATGACAACTAATATGATTATATGTTATAAATCATAAAGAGATGAATAGAGAATGAGTAGAGAGAATGTAGAAATAATTTATAAAGTCAATATTCAGGTGTAATTTTCATTGAACCCAGTGTCCCTATTTATAGGGAAAAATATGAGAATACAAATCTTGGAGATATTATCTTTACATATTTATCTTGATCATAAATCTTTCAAATCTATCTAGATAAGAACAATCATCTGTTAATATATTATTTCATAACACTCCCCCTGAAATGATTATTTGTGCAGCAACAGATTCATCGAAAATCTTCATTTGCACAATGGATGCTTGGATAGTTCATCGGGACTCATGTGTTGCCTCATTAAAACCTTGACAGAAAAACTCGGGGGAAAAACCTGGGTGAAGGAAAAAGAGTACAACAATGTTTCTTTGGTTCTAGTCCTGATTATTGATGTGCCTCGTTAAACCTTATTAGAAAAAATCAAGTAGGACAACATACTAATGAAGGAAAAAGAATACAATATTTGTTATTTCTGTTTAACTGCCTCATTAAAAACATTTTCATGAAAACCACATGGGAAAAACATGAATAAGGGAAAAAGAGTACAGTTGGGGTTAACAATCCCTTGTAATCTTTAAGCAGCCACTTTTCGATCTTGTATGCTAATTCATCAAAATTTGATGTACATGAAAACTTTCTAACAAGATCGTTCAAAGTATCTTTTTTGTTGCTAATCTATTTACGTATATCAATGATCTCATAGCGTACTTTTGAGATATGATGATGCATGAATTTTGTATACCGGTACCGTAAAATTAAATATTTTTTCTTCATCTTCACGGTCGTCAGATATTTCATGCATCAAATATTTCTAGAATATTCTATATAATAAATCATTGTCAAGTCAACAGACTCATGACAAGTACAAAAAATTTTCTCGTAATTCACTTCGAATATTTTGTGAAACTTTGCTAAAGCTTCTCATATAGTCAATATGATTTGTCAATCATTCATTATTGACAACATCTAGAAAATATAGCTCTTGACACTCTATAATTGCATAATTTCAAAACCATACTTAGAAAAATGAAGTGCCGATAATCATATCATTTCGATCACAAATATGATATATAAAATCATTTGTTGAATATCTCTTTGACTATACTTGTTATTCTTCATGAATAGCACGATCCAAATCGGATTGGTTGAATTATTGGTCAATCATGTTTATAGCGTCTTTTCACATTTACTTGCAAGTAATATAATGTCCTGCGGGACATCACTTTATTTTAGAACGACCAGTCTCCTTTTGCGATCTTTGAATATGCACAATTTTTTCTTTAAGGGGTATTCGTCGCTTCAGACAAACAGCATATATTTTTCAACTTGAACATCAATGAAGCTAAATATTATTAGTAATCATATACACATGATCAACAATTATAATTTTTGAGAATCACACTATGAACTTCTTGTTCACATTATAATATTTGAGATCGAATAAATATATTCTCATAAATTCCTTTTAGCTTCCATTTTCCTCCCCCTCAATGATGGAAATATATTTACAAATGAGAGAGTGCGTCATAAAATCTCCTTGATCAGAATATGCCAACTATTTCCAACATTGTATTCTCTTCAAAAGTTTCATTGTAGTGCATTTGTCGCACAATAAAGTCAAAGTTCAATAACATGATATAGTTCATCATAATCATTTGGCATAATACGTACAATATATGCAATAGATATCCTCAAAATATGACGCATTTTATTCTCAAAATTAATGGCTTCAAGAGTTGATTGGAGGCAAATAATCAACTTAGCCATAATAAATATATCATAAAATGATATGCCTATCATTTATTTTAATCAAGCTTGTCTTGATTACATAGTCAGGAAATTTATCTCATTACATATTTCGCAAACAAGAAGTTGCGTTCGTGGGCCCACATTTATCATCACTTATTCATTCCAGATAATATGATGATTTCTGCCAATTTGAGCTTGTGATAGTGCTATCAAATTTGATAAGTCATTATAAAACTTCATTAAATATTCTGGATCTTTAATTCATAAATTTTCATATTTATCGATCCAGTAGCTTTTGGCTTTCACATTCATATCTTTGTACACTATCAATAGTTATTCAACTATAGTTTTGTTGATCAGGACAATCCATATGTCAAACCATGACATCATTTGTAACAGTGATACTTTTATTGTTATAAAATATTGGTTCAAAATACCAATACTTTTTTATTTATCCTCCCTCTTTTTAATTAAGGCAAATTGATATTGAATCTTTTGGAGTACTGTAGCTCTTCTAGAGCAATTGATTTGTACCAACGCATACATCAAATCAATATTCTCATTGGATTTCAAAAAATCCGTATGTCAACTTTTCTCATTATTTATCATTTCAAGCACATAATATTCTTCTATCGTCAATCATTTGATCTTCTAGATCTTTAACACATTTCATCATCTTACGAGAAAGTATAATTTGGGTAGACATCAACGGTCTCCACACATTTTTGTCGTGCTTGATAAAATCAATAAAATCATGAATGTACGTAAGGTACAATTTCTTTATATAGTGATGTGAGAAAATGATGTATATTTAGTATAACATCTGATAAGATGCGTATCTCAACATTTTGTGCCAAATTTTGTAATTCATATCCCACTCTCGGGGCATGTATTATTTTTCTTGAAATAATAAAGTAATCAACCGTGTCAATTGACACTATATTATCACATTTTCTTCATAGAATGGATTACATTAATTGGATTCCTTCCAATTTATATCTCATTGTTTTATTTTGTCAACAAATAATATGATAATAATCATATTAAATCGTACTTTAGAAGGAATTCATATAATGAGATAAGGCATACTTTTCTTTCCATGTCGTTTTGTTAGAGTAGATGCCCAACTAGCCAACTTGTGGCGTGTGGGTTTTATAGACTCTTGTACAAACAGTCTTTATATATGATATTCGCATTTTCTTATATGGCGTTCTTTACTTTCATTATGTGTGTAGATAAATCTTGGATAGTTATAAAACTCAATTCAATCATATAATTTTGTTGAACATCACTTTGCACTTATCAAATAAACTCCATAAAATCACTGAACATTTGACTCAAAAAGATAATATAAATATAAATGTGAACATTGAAAATCGCAATCATTATCATGATCAAATATCCATTAAATTGAATAATACACTTTATCATTAAATTTATTAACAAATAAAATGTATTCATAAAATTACACATTATGTTGCATCCTCAAAATTAACATATGACATAATTTTCTAAAATTAACTGAATATATTAATCTTTAAAAAATCAAGGCATATCGTAACGCTAACAAGATAACATATAAATCAATATATTGTCATAAATAAATTATCCATGCATAATCTATCATTATCGTTGCTTCCTAATATAGACGATATTATCCATTCATTGGCTTCAATATTTATTTTCTTTTTTCCTTGTTTCTCTGATTGATGGCATTGCGGTTTCAATGCTGCATATTCATAATTTTTATTCAATATCTTATGTGGTTCATCATTCAACATCAAGCAACTATTAATAAGTAATAATGTAATATATCATGCTTTTCGAGAGCATTAACCACAAATATTTGCTTCGAATGATATAAGACATTATCATTTGATATCATTGATCTTTAAGATCTTTCAGAAATATTGGCAAATTTAGATATTCAATTTTAGATCTTATATTGATTAGCTTTCATGAAATCGTAGTGCATTTCTCATGATAAGATCATCAAAAACTCATATAACAGAATATATTATATCAACATTCTTCAAGAATATTGCTAAAACTTGGATATATATTAATATTCTTCATGAATATCATATCATCAAACTTGCATCGTTTGATCAATATTTCTTTATAAATATTGAACACATTAGACCCAAATCTAATAATAATATTCATATATCTTAAATTTCATATCAAATCTCATAAAGAATCTCATTAGATTCAACTATTTAGATATCATATCATCATAAGTTTCTCTATCAATATATTAGATCTTTCATTAGATCTTAATCGTGAATCTTTTTAGATTCTTCATATAAATTATGTTTAGCTATTTCAAAAGCAAAAATTTTATATTTATAAATCATGATATTTCATATATCATGGGCACCACTTCATAACTTATCGTGCTACTTCTTGAGCATCAACAAATTTGCGAGTATTGATATGTTGTGCTTCTTCAAAGCCAACTCAAATTTATTTTCATTCTCATTCAATTACAATATAAAATGCTTCTTTATGAATATTATCAATCAATTGCAATATGCTCTGTTCTTCATGAGCAGCAATGGACTGATATTTATTCTCATTCTCAAAAGTTATAACATTATACTGATAACGTGTTATAAATCATAAAGAGATCAATAGAGAATGAGTAGAGAGAATTCATAGAGTCAATAATCAGGTGCAATTTTCATTGAACTCAATGCCCCTATTTATAGTAGAGAATATGAGAATACAAATCTTGAAAATATTATCTTTACATATTTATCTTAATCACAAATATTTCAAATCTATATAGATAAGAATAGTCATCTATTAATATATTATTTCATAACATTATCTAATTTGTTCTCCATATTTACTATCTTCTTCAAACAGTATTTGCATATTTCCATAGTGCATACTTTTAAATTTTCTCATTGTGTTTTTGCAGGAAGAACAATTTGCGAACATACAACAAATTGAGATGGGATAACACTAAATATATCCTGCACGACCCAAATAAGCCTCACTCACTGGTATCTGAGCAATTCTTCCTATTGCTTTGACAGAACTTCCTTCTTGTATCATCAAACCATCACTCATTAATACAACACCAACATTATTTGATTCCAATTCAGAGCAATACCTATTATACTTTCTTCAAATTCTACTAATTCACCCGTCATTACTTCATCAAGACCATGAATACAAGCAATACCATCGCCCACTTGAAGTACGGTACTAGTATTTACAATCTTTACTTCTCTATTATATTGTTCAATACGTTCGAGGATAATATTACTAATTTACCATGAGTTTTTCTTTAATTATTTTTTGAAAAGAAAAAAAATAATACCTTGTTTCGCCCAATTTTCTAAAATTGCCCCTCAAAATTTTTATAAATTTAAATTTAGAATCCAGCACATAAACTGCCATGAGGATCATGTCAGTGAGAGACTGGTTAATGTTTTTTTTCCAGTACAACAAAAAAAAAATTCACAATTTCCGGTAACGGGCTACAAGATAATTCTCACATTTATATCAAATAAAAACAAAATAGAGATAACCACAACTGTGGTACCAAAATGGACTAGGTTCCCTGAGCTTCCTGCGGATGGACCGATGGGTCCGAATGCTGGGGGTTGAAACTGCCCCCCTGTGCTTCCGTTCAAACTGCGATCAAAATGCAAAGCAAAGACGTACTGTCAAAAAACAATCGATCCCAAGATTATGATTCATATTTATATTGAATTGATTGTGATAATGTTCGAGAAAAATATTTTGGATCCCTTTCACTTCGTCGCATGTTAATCAAATAAACTTAGTGAGAAAACGCGGGGTGGTCTTACCTTCCTCTGAATTTACATGATCCATAACCTGCAAGTTAAGAGATGGAACATTACCAAACATGAGAGTATCTAGTAAGAAACATAGAACGTAACTAAGAACATGCTCCGAAATCTTCCGAAAAAGAACCTATTAATTAAAGCATCAACGAACTTCAAGTTTGAATGATTTAGATAAATAGCAAGATTAAGTTACAGCTTCCATCAGAGCAACATCTTAAAATAGTTTCGATTCGCCAGTACAACCTTTACCAACAATCATCAGGTTTCCATACATAAGTAATTGATAACGAAGATATCAGAACACAAATTATATACTTCTAAATTGTGATGAGGTAGTATATGGATACCTGGTTGAAAACAGCAAGGGCTAGATAGCAGTCAGTTGGGGAAACTAAAGGAATAGAACTTTTAAGATAGAAGAAACCATATTCATGTAAAACCTATACTCCACCGTTTCTTATTTTTGCTAGCAAGTTCGAGAACTGAAGCACTTTCTTAGCATTCACGTAGAAAAAAATAAGGGACTAGGTAGGAGTATTACTATATTAGTCTTCTATTTTCACCGAAATATTGTCAAACTTTTAAAATATAAAAACATTGATGAGGATCCTCTTCTATGCATGAGTTTTGTCGAAGTTGTTTCCCTTTCTGAGTTTTGTTGCATATATTCAGTCGATGTCATGTGTAATTTAGGACATCGATTCTGCTAGTAAAAAAATTAAAAAAAAAACTAATAGTTTCTAAAGTAAACTTAATCAGAAACTTACTAGGATCGACAGCAGTTGTCGCAGCTGTGCCACCAAAGTCGCAAGTCCCACCAGAGTTCCACCTTTTTTGATAGTAGTCATTGTAAGCATAAGAAGCATGATTTTGCAATGTATCGGGGAAGTAGCAGGGCTGCCCTTGCTGGATAGCCCTGCAATCTGATTGACCAGCCCCACATGCCCAATTGAGCCCATCTCGAAGGGAACTCTCGTCCGCACCCGGTTTTGCAATACAGAAGAGAGATGAAAAATTGGCAAGGCCATTCGAAGCACTCAAACTTATGTCATAGACAGTTGTAGCCGTTGGTGAAAAGCACACCCCAATTTTTCTCTGAAACAGGCCCTGGCCTCTGATCTTCATTGAAGAGCTCGTAGATATAAGCATTTATTGGAATGGCCTGCTGACTTGGTGGACCTGAATCATTTGACACACGACGGATCAAGTTGTTATTATATGCTTCGGCATTCTGTGTGGTGGCATCTGGTTCATTAGCACCACCGAACCACGGCCAACCAGTTTCAGTCACAACAATCGGGATTCTTGAAAAGTTGAGAGCAGCAATAGAATAGTAAGTGGCATCTACCAAAGCATCCAACATATTGTCATAGTGGAAAAGGGTGTTAGGATCCACAATTTGTTTGACCGGGGAGATTGGTTTGAGAAGGGCGTAATCCAGGGGAAAGATGCCACTGCTCTTAACATATTCATAATATGGATAAGCATTTAACATGTAAAAGGAATTTGTGTTTTTCAAGAATTGAAGCAACTGGAAAATAGTAGAGTTCCATGTCGTGTTAAATGTGGCAGTTGAAGGAGGAAAAGCTCGAGGAATTATATCCATTGAATGCGGGGTGGACACTTTAACTACATGGTTTAGATTTGATGCAACCAAGGCTTTATACAGAGAATTCATAGCAGGGACCAAGATCGGGGCAGCGTTTGGGATAGAAGTAAGAACCTCACTACCAACAGAAATTGCTGTAATATTGGTCGAGGGGACATAAGCTGCAACATTTTTATTAATCCATGCCGCCGCCGCCGAAGGTGATTCTCCAAGACCTAGCACTTCCTCATTTGTTACACTAACCATGACTTCAATGCCAGTGTTTGATAGAGCTTTCAGCATGTGTGAATCAGCATAAAAAAGACGGACATGAGTCAATTTTTGAGCTCTAAGGATTGCAACAATATCAGTAGCCGAAGGTAGGTTTGAAACCCCGGTTCCAATATTTATCCCAATAAAGGCCCCTACATATTTCATTTAAGAAATAATTAAAAAATTCAAGTATTATCCAGTGCAGTTTCCTTAAAATCATAGATCAAAAGGCAGGGTCGAATGGTTGTCAAAGGACGGCACCTATGCCGTTCAATAAAAGCTTGGCAGGTAGTGTTGTCAATGTACATCAAATCTATCCGAGCACTAAATTTCAACAGCCATGCCGATAAGTGCACACGCAGTATACTGGCATTAATTAACAATGTTGTAAATTGCAGATCCAATGTCATTCCTCAAAAATCTGGTTAATTATTACTCCCTCTGTTCCATATGTATAGGCTTGTTTTACTTTTTTGTTTGTGCCATATATATGGGCATGTAATGTAGTTAGCAATAATTTTCTCACTCCTTTACAACTATACCCCTACTAACTAACTCTTGAAAAATGTGACCATTTCTTAATACACCGAATAGGATAAAACAGGAAATTTGTACATAATTTACTTTCCAATGATTTTTTCTTAAACTGCGTGGAAAAAAAAGCATATATATACGGTACCGAGGGAGTAATTTATTAATATGTGATAAGAGAAACTTATGGCACCTTGGACAGAAAAATAAATACATGGACACGAAAATGAGCACTCCATACTAGAAATCAAATGTCCGAGAGACTACATATAATCCTCTAGAAGTTCATGTAGAAAACAGTTACACAATATCCAAAGAGTAGTATACTTAACAAGTAACACTTTAGAACCAGGCATCGAGTCAAAGTCAAGAATCAGTCAAGAATTGAGTATACTGCTTGACCTGCGGAATTGAAGAGTACTCCACAAAACAGTAGGAGAGCTTGAACCCATATTTCAAGATTCGTCATCAGTTGTTTGAAGAATTAGCTTCAATCTTCACACAGGATTACACAATTTCCTTCAGCTGACACAATGAAGTTTAATGAAATTGAAATTGTCAACAGTAGATTAAGGAAAGCCAATGCAAATTTATGCACTAGATAAGTATATAAAACTGGTCTCTTTTTGTTGTTTAAACCCGTATAATCTCCATTTGTGTGGCATGTCTAAGAGAAAAAACACATATATTCAAATTTAAACCCATATTATTTCTATATCTACACTCACGTCTATTAACAATAACAAATATACATACATACAAATGAGGGATACTTTGGCTTGGATTGGATTTTATTTTCCAGAAACCAAAATAAACAGAATTTTATTGGGAAATACAAACTTATACACAAGTTTACAATACTTTTTGGTTAGTTCGAGTTTGATAAAATTTAGATTGGTTGGATTAGTTTGAACCTAAGTTTGGAGGATCCAGCTATTCAAATATCATTCTTCCACATGTTAAATCACCATTATAAAACAAATAATAAATTTAGACATCGACCACTCATTCAAAGACATCTATCAGTCGATTTAGAAAAAAAGCACTACACCCAATAAAAAGCCAAATTTATAAAAAAAAATAAATAAACCGTTGGGATATTCTTGGAGCATTTATACTTTCTTAAATGAATTCACACCATTAATTTTAATCCATTCTCATGCTAATTTTAATCCACTCTCATGGTCACAGGAATTACATTTAATAAGACGTGCTGATACAGTTACAAGAATTTGATGAGACTACAAGGCATCATAATTCTAATTTTTCATTTAATTTTGACAAAGTTCAATCATTAATTTCATTTCATCAAGAATATTATCATCATCATCATCATCACTATTATCGTTATACATACCGTAACTGGTTTCATACTCGAGCACGATGTTTTCCAACGGCGATGTCTCGAACAGCTGATAGATGATAGATCAACCTTTTCAATACCCGGTTAAAAACTTCGAAAGGCAATGCTTTTTGTTAATACATATATGCTTCAAGAATGCTCTCAGGAAAAAGTATTCAGCTGGCATTAATCAAAGGAGATAACTCAGCAGATTCTGTAATGAATGTGTTCTGTGTTCATCTACATTCTTGACAAACAAAATTAATGCCCACACCTACTGTAAGACTCTAAATTGAACTTAAACATATATATGATCAACTTGCAGAAGTAGAGATTAATTTGCCGATCAAATCAAGGAAACAGTACTTAACAATACCCATGAAAATGGAAATGTACGTTCGGTAACGTAAAACAACGCGAGACAGTAATCATCGCAGTAGTTTACATATAAAACGAAGTTTGGTCTCACATTATTTCTGTTCTTTATAGTTTTATTGCATTCACTCCTCTGTTATTCCTAGGAATTGCAAAAGGTGAACAAGAAACTCATCTTGTAGAACTCATGGCTCCAAATTTGTACAAAAAACTCAGTAAAATGGATCATTCAGATATCAAAAATGATTGGAAAAAAATCATCATAACTAAACTCCATTTTACATTTTACTTCAGAAGACTGCAATAAAACCCATCCACATGTAATGCATATTGGCAATCTCAATACTTATAGAATATTTCACCATCTTTTAAACTTCAACTTCGGAATCCAGAAAAATATAGAACCACCAGATTTGTTCTTAAAGTAGCAAAGTAGACAGCACCTCACAGAATAATCCCAAAATCAACCCCCTACCATAACCCCCCCCCCCCCCCCCAAAACCTAAAAAAAAAATGAAAGGCAAAAAAGAGACAAATCACTTAACTCAGACTGAAAACCATCGCTGAGATTCAACAACAGCTCAAAATCTCTACAAATGACAAAAACTCACCTCAATGAAACTGAGAGAATCTGAAACTTTTAGAGTAATTCTCAATGGCTTAAAGACTGCAGCTTTTCGAAAGTGAGAGGCTTTGGTTTTCTTTCTGTGGAGAAAAGGAGATGGAAGATTTAGAGTAGTCGAAAGGTAATTCAAAAAAAAGTGGAAACCGAAGTGGAGAAAGGAGCTCGAAGAGATTCTTGAAAATAAAAAAGATAAACGAAAAAAAATAAAAGAAAAGTAGCTGAGAAAAGGGCAGGATAAGTTGGAGACAGGTGACAGACAGAGAAGTGTCACAAATGTGATATTTCCAAATATAACCCTAATTTTGCACGTTTTCAGGAGAAGAGTGCATTTAAAAGAAGCCTATTTCCGTCAATGACATTTTTGCCACGTCATCAAATCTACTTCTCCTATGTACTTTTATTTTTGTCTATTTACACAACTATCCTGGATCTATTCAAATATTTATCTTAAATGTTAATGTAAATTTTTATTCTAAATATTTTTTATTTTTCAGAAGTTTGATAGCACTTGTAAGAGATTTTTATATTAAAAATTATCTGATTGTACGAATACCACAGTCAGATCGAGTTTTATAAGAATAAAACTGAATTCTGTCTGACAATTAAACTAAGAATTCGTTTTTAGTTTTATTATATCTTTATTTTGTACAAAATCAATTAACAATTTGAATAGCATATTTACGTTAATAAAGTTATAAAAAATATAAAGTGTGGATTAAAAAACTTTTGTGCTCAAGTGTCGTCTCTCCATCACAAGAAACGAGGGGTTCAGTCACAAAAATATAATATTAACAATATTTATATTTAACATAAAATATTTAAAAGTTACAAGTTGTAGAACAAAATGACTTAAAATCTTATGTAAAGAAACGAGCTTTTTATGTGTTAGATATTTTATTTCTTTAAATTATCCATTTATTCTCTATATTTTATTTATTTTTTACACCTATTTATTTTACATATTATATTGCGCCAATCACTTTACCATATTCCGTAATTAATTTTACTTAAGAAACCAATTTTTATTGTAAAAAATATATAAACATGTAACGATTGTCCATGGTCCTAGTACATATAATAAAATAGGACATGTACGAAGAATATGAAATTGGTTCTGTGTACTAAAAGAGGGTCAATGTGAAAAATTCGTCATCAGATGGATTTGCATTCAATGACAATAATTGCAATCAACATTAAATAATCGTACAGTTTTGAGCTCCTGTAATTATTCTCGCATTTAAATTACACTCCCAAACTCACACGAGGCAATTTAATGGTCCAAATGTCTTCAAAAAAGTAATTATTTGATCTCCTAAGACTCATATTTTTCCTGGACAACGATTTTATATCTTGCTTAATTGGAATTTGGATTGGATTGCACAGTGCACAACATACACAAACACAACTTATTACTCACGAACGTAAAGACTGTAGGTTTTCTTTAGTTGCAATAGTATGAAAGCGTGTTAGGCATTACATTGCATCTTCTCTTAGTTAGTTAGTCAACCGTGTTTTTGCTTCTTGTATAAATAGGTGGACGATTGGGCGGTTAAACAACTTTCAATACAAATATGAGTGACGTAGACAAATTTTTAAACAGCCGATGAGTTTTCCCCGACCGGAGAACTGCTACCACGTCGAGAGGTCGGGAGCTCGGGAGGTGTTGGTCTCGAAACATGGGGTACCAGATCGTAAGAACACTCTGATACCACTTGTTGGGATCGAAAAACAGGGGGTGTTCATGAGTTCTGCCACAACTCACGTAGACTCTCACACAGCCTAGACACCACTCCGTTAAGTTACGTGCATTTTGATAATAAGATTTGAAAGACTGTCACGCAACTAAAACTGGATCGTATATATGTAGAACCAGCTCAGCGCTAAACCAGCGCAGTGCATGAGGTTGGTTCTAGCTGGTAGCTCTAGCCAGCTCGATGAAAGAACATGTGATCTGGTTAATAAGTTTTGAACTACAATAGCTCAGTGTTCTTGAATTACAGTGCACCGAGATACAGATTGAATAATGAAGTAAAATCATGCGGAAATAACTCAAGCTGAACTCTTATATTCGAAAGCTATTTAAACAGTTTTAAGCGAGGTGAACAAATATGCAATGCGTGATTGTAAATGCGTAAAGCTGTAAAGAAAATACGCTGCGATTTGTTAATGAAAGTTCGGAGCTAAATCTCCTACATCTCTCCTTCTTCCTCGATGGGAAGTTTCCACTAAAAGACTTTGATTACAACGACCATCGCTACAACCCACTCCTACGACCAGCAGCCGCAAGAACTCCTAGCCACACCACTGCAATCCAGCCCACAAGCTGCGCATGTCTAACTCCATTTCTTAACGCCTCAGTGAGAAAGGCTACACACACTTCTTTAACGTCTCAATGCGAAAGACAACTAAACTTGTTTAATGTCTCTGTCCAAAGACTAAAATAGAGAGTTTTTAATTTGATTCACTCAGCTAATCTAATCAGCTCTCTCAAATATGTGTGAATGAATCGTGTGTGAGATTTACAGTGTTCGCTCAATCTCTTGAAGATAAAATCTCACACAATGGGAAGTGCTCTTGTCCGAGCTGGTTTCACCAATGTCTTCCCAGAGTTGTGTTGTGCGTTCTTTGATTTTTACATTTTGGTTCGCTAACACTTCGCTCTTTTTGCGCTCTTCTTTTGTTTTGTGCGTCTTACTCTCTCTTTGTTTTCCCTACTATCTTCTTGTGCTATGCTCTTGTTATTTATAGCCTGACTCGGAAATTAATCCATTGGACACAAAGATGTAGACGTTGAAGTCTTCTGACACTGTTGTACTTTGCGTCCTTTATCCATAAATGTGTCGTAGGCTTTTCTTCACTTTAGGCACGTGAGCACTGTAATTTGAGAAGATAATATAAACAAATCAATTTGAATACTGGAAAGCAATCTTCGTGTAGTCTTGTATTCAAATTGTTTTGCTCGTAGATTTGATAGCATATGTCATGCTATCTGAGCTGGTTTGACCTCTTTTCTTCACTTTAGGCACGTGAGCTCTGTAATTTGAGAAGCTAATACAAACAAATCAATTTGAATACTGGAAAGCAATCTTCGTGTAGTCTTGTATTCAAATTGTTTTGCTCGTAGATTTGATAGCATCTGTCATGCTATCTAAGCTGGTTTGACCTTAACCAGCTTGCCAGCTTGTTCTTCATTCTTGTATGCACTGAGCTGGTCTTGTTCGAGCTGGTTGCTTCTTCAAGATGTTCAAAGCTCTCTTCTTCTTCTCTCGTTTGAAACCGCTCTTGAGCAACTTTTCTGATTTGCTCTTGTCATTTGCTCTTGAGTTGATCTTCATCATCTTCAAAGCTTTAGAGTTCCTCTATCTAGAAAATTTCTTTCCCATTTTATGACTGTTCACGACTTTGCTAGATAGAGTCCCTCATTCCTTGATCTACTCTAGAATATCTTGTCTAGTAGGTTTGTCCTTAACCAGCTGGATTCTAATCTGCTCCCTATATCTGGGCAGACTCTTCATTTGAGCTGTTCTCCAAACCGGTCTGCTTCAAGGTTCTTCTGGATCAATGCTGAGCTGCATCTCGCATCTTTCCATACCAGCTTATCTTTATGAAGACTGATCGAGTACCCCAACATGAAGATTCTTCCTCATCCTCGGGGATCACCTCAAGCTCGTCTAGCCTCTTACTAAAACAGCTTGGCTCTGCACTTGAACACCACACTTGTACACTGCACTTGATCTGCGCTTGAACCATTCTGCACTTCACTGCATCCCACTGTGCTTGATCTTTGCTCTTCTGTCAAGCCGGTGAACCAGCTTGATGCTTCCCGCACTTTGGATTCCTGCAGAACCTGCATAGCATCCTATGTTGGACCAGCTTGGGCGTCCCCTCACTGTTCCAGCTTGAACATCTTCCTGTTTCTTCAATCAAGTGCACTGCACATTTCACAAAAGTCGTTAGTCAAATATAAGCAGGTTTTGTGTTAATCAAAATTCAGATTTTGGTCTGTAGAAACAGATCCAACAGGAGGTCTGTCCTCGAGGGATGATCTCTGTGAGATCTATTGGAGCTCATCCTCGAGGAATGAGCTTAGTTTACGACAATTGCTTACGAACGATTTGATACATAGAATTATGCAAACAATTTCAAGCTACATACTGTTACGCTGCAAAATTCACTGTTCATCATCATCTTCATTACAACCTACACTCAAAAGCCTTTCATTTATTCAGTTCGTGTTGTAACCACTCTGTAGTACTGTGTATTGATTGTAAATCAAAAACAAAGTGCCTAGAAAGCTTAAACAACTTAGATCGTTGTATTTGCGAATAGAGTACGCATCTGTTTCTGTTGTGGTGTTACTAGGATTTCTTGCAGCTTGCGGGCTGTCGGATCGGATTGCAGTAGGAGCTGTTGTAATCAAATCTTCTAGTGGAATCTTTTCTGTTCAAGGAAGAAGGGTAGACGTAAGAGTTTAAACTCCGAACTTTCATAAACAAATCTCTTGTCCCTTTTACTTTACAACATTTTTTTAGTACTTACAACTTTCGTTGTTTATATATTTTTTTCACTGTTCAATCGGCTTCATTCCGCACATTTTATTGTTACCCGAGAGAATTGCAGCATACTGAGATCCTCCAAAGCTAGTAACTCAGCTTAGAGGCAGCCGAAAGTTTTAAAATCTATTTGAAAGGAGCTTTTCGGAAAATTTGTTAAGGAGTTCATTCAATCCCCCCCTTCCGAAATCCCGAGCTACATTTAAAATTCATTTTTGATTCAACAAGTCGTATCAGAGCACGGACATCTCAGTGTCTGATATGGTTCGTTATCACATATGGCCCCATAAAGATTATGAAGACAAACACTGCTATGGCCATCTCCTTCAGTGCAGCGCAATGGGTTGAAAAAATCCTAGAATGAAACGGACGTCAGAGGATAAAAGAAAGTCAACTTGGACAATGTGGAAGAAAACATTCTTTACAAGACGTTGGACAACAATACGTTCAGCAAGATTCAGACTTGTGTCACAGCCAAGGAAAATTGGAAGAAGCTAATCCAGATATGCGAGGAAAATGAGGACACCAAAGAAAACAACTCACTGTGGCCTTGCAGAAATTTGAGTCTATGAAGATGAAATCTGACTGAATTCGATGAAAGATTCAGCTCTGTGGTGATAGAGATGATCGGATTAGGCAAAGAATACAACAACAGAGAACTGGCAATGAAAGTCATGAGAGCTCTTTCTAAGGAGTGGGATGTGAAGACTATGGCTATGAGGGAATCGAAGGACCTCAACAAGCTGGAACTCCATGATCTATTTGCAAACCTGAAGGCATGCGAATTTGAATTGGAGACCAGATCAGAAGAAGGACCTTCCACATCTCAGACTACTCAAGCACATCTGTATCGATGAGAAACCACAGAAGACAGTTGAGCAAATCAACGACGATGCTATGTCACTCTTTGTTAAGAAGTTTGGGAAATTCATGAGAAGAACTCAATCACCCTCTTTTTCAATTAAAGCACATAAATCTGAACAGAATGCTACTAATGATATGAAATGCTTTGAATGTGGTAGGCCTGGACACAAAACCAAAACAGGATGATAAGAGAAATTAAGATCGCAGACAACACCGGACGGATAAGAAACCATACATTAAAATGAGGGATCGCAAAGTACTTGTAGCAGAGGAAAGCAAAAGCAAATGGGCTGATTATGATTCAGATGAGAGCACTTCAAACAGTTCATCAAGTGACAGTAAAGAGGATGTACAGTGTCTGATGGCTGATGACACTGACTAGGTATTTGATTTCTCTAACAGCATGTTTACACGAGAATACATTGTTACTGCACTTAACGAAATGGTCTATGAGTACAAGAAGCTATCTCAAACGTTCAAGGATGTTAAAGCTAAAAACGAATGTCTGAAAGATAATTCAAATGACGCAAGCTGTTTACAGCTTGCAGATTCAGATAGTCTAAAGACTGGATTAAGTATCTGAAAACAGAGAATGAATCCTTGAGATCCAATTCCAATGAGCTCACGTCTGAAAATGATAGATTAAATCTGGTGCGAGCTCCTGGGCAAAATCTTCTATTTCATTAGATAAGCTACATGAGGTCCAGAAGCCATTTAATGATACAACTGGACTGGGCTTCAGCTCTGGCGAGAGCAGCTCCAGTGATGTTAGGACTCAATCATATCTGACAGATGACAAGCTCAAAAGAATGAGTTTTGTCAAAGTCAGTATGACACATGATACACTTGAATCGGTTAAGTATGATGATCAGATTGTGTCTAAGCTGAACCAGAAGGGAAAGTCTGGTATAGGCTATGCTGAGCCTGAGAACTCCAAGCCTAATTGGCTAAAGAATAGATTAGACAAGGACCAAGCTAAAGCTGGTTCACAGTTATCTGATCTGCACCAACAAAGGCGTGGTTCAGTAAAGGTGAGGAAGCAGAACAGAGCATACTAGCACAGACGTGATCTGGATGGTCAAAATATAAAACCAAGGTTCAACAGATCACACAGTATTTCAGCGCATCGTAGTGGACACATACATGTGAAAAACTATCAAGTTAATTCAAGTATGGGTCTCGAAAGGTTTAATCCAATCTGGACCCAACTGAAATACCAAAATTTGTTTTCTGATTGCAGGTTTTTAAGAAGTCTGAATGGTATCTGGACAGTGGCTGTTCCAGACATATGGCTGGGAACTACAAACTGCTATCGAAAATCAAATACTCCAGAGGGACCAAAGATTGTTTCGACGATAACTCAACAGGTGAAACTATGGGCAAGGGTAAGATTGTCCATGGTAACATAGTTATAAATGACGTGCTACTTGTTGAGAATATGTGTTATAATCTGATAAGCATTAGTCAATTATGTGATCATGAGTATGTAGTTAACTTTCACAAACACACTTTCACAGTCCATAATCCAGCTGGTATGACCGTCCTAACAGGACACAGATCAGGAAATACGTACAAAGTGAACTGGTCAGAACAACTGGTGACTGAACCTACATGTTTGGTTGCCGCAAATGTCTTTAGTAGTTGGCGCGCAAATTAGGTACCTGCTGGTCTTTGAGTTTGTCTTGTGTTTTGTTCTTTTTAAGTTATAAGAAATACAGCTTATAACAAATTACCTTTTAGCCTTCTTTTATTTCGAAAATTTTTATTTACCCCAATTCTCGTGGCCTCGTTGGGTTCGGGCGTCACAGTTTTGCCCAAGATCGATTTTACAAAATTTAAATTGTGTTCAGCCTGTCAGCTTGGAAAGCAAGTCCGATAATAAGGGTTGTAACTCGTCCTCCCGGAGCTTGGAGCTATTTCACATGGACTTGTTTGGTCCTGTCAGATATCCAGTTTAGGGGGAACAAAGTATACACTTTTGATTGTTGATGATTACTCCAGGTTTACTTGGGTAATATTTTTAAAATCAAAGGATCAGATCGCGAACCAGCTGATAAAAATTTTAAAGCGTCTTCAAAATGAAAAATCTTCTTCTATTGATCGGATTAGGAGTGATCGTGGTACTGAGTTTTTAAATAAAACTTTATCATCCTATATTGAACACAAAGGGATCAGGCATGAGTTGTCTGCGGCTCTCCGCAACAGAACAGGCTCGCTGAGCGCTGTAACCGTAATTTAAAAGAATCCACAAGAACTATGCTTGCTGATTTCGGTATTTCTCAAAAATTTTGGGCCGAAGCGATGAACACTGCATGCTATACGTAGAATAGATCAATGATTAACAAGAAGCAGCAAAAGACACCATATGAGATCTGGAATGGCAAAAAACCAAACATTGCATATTTTAAAGTTTTTGGTGGTCGCTGTTTCATTCATAAAAATGGTAAAATGCACTTAACTGCTTTTGACGCACGATCTAACATTGGCATATTTCTTGGTTATTCAGTTGTGAGCAAAGCCTATCGTGTCTTTAATAAGAGAGACAGTTGAAGAAATAGTTCATGTTAAGTTTGATGAATCTAGTTTTTCTTCAAATTCTATTGATTCGCTCAATGATATTAGCAACAGGTTAAAAGCTACTAATTTCCTTGAATCGAGTGATGATGGGTACATGTTCGAAGACCAGCAGAAGTTATCCAAGCTGGACCAGATCAGGTACAAGCTGAACCAGATCAGGAGCAAGCTAGTACAGATAATGCGCAAGCTGGACCAAATCGCGTGCAAGATGATCCATCTCAGAATCCAGCTGTTGTAGATCCTACGCAAACTGATGGAAATCACGCACAAGCTGATGCACCAAACATACCAGTAATCAACCTGGATGATGAGGATAAAGAATCTATTCAACTTGAGGAAGCAGCAACCTCCTACGGACCTAGTCTCCGATGGAATAAAAATCATCCAACTGATCTAGTCATTGGTAACCCTACTGCACCTCTTAGGACACGAGATCAGATGATAAACGAGTAATTTAATTCAGCATTCATCTCGCATTTAGAACCTAAGAAGATAGGTGAAGCCTTAGCTGACCCAAGTTGGATAGAAGCTATGCAGGAAGAACTTAGCCAATTTGAACGTAGCAAGGTGTGGCACTTAGTTCCTCGACCAACTAAACAGACTATAATAGAAACTAAATGGGTCTTTAGGAATAAATTAGATGAAAATGATAACGTAGTTAGGAAAAAGGCTAGACTAGTTGCTCAAGGCTATCGGTAGAAAGAAGGAATAGACCTTGATGAAACATTTGCACCCGTAGCCAGATTAGAAGCACACATCTTTCTCGTATATGCATCCTTAAGGACTTTAAAGTTTATCATATAGATGTTAAAGGTTCATTCTTAAACGACATCCTAAATGAGGAAGTGTATGTTGCACAACTACTAGCTTCGTAGATCATACCAAACCAGATTACGTGTATCAACTGGATAAAACTCTATACGGGTTGGGTAACCGTGGCGGATCCGGATACCGTCTCCCGGCGAGGCAGCGGAAGAACAAAATGAGGCCGGGAAACGTTCAATACAATTCAAAAATACAAACACAATACGAACCATTCATAGGGTGTTTTCGTTGATTACCTTGCTGGCAACTCGTGCCTGGCTCCAACCGGAATTACAAGAACGCCGGCTCTTCACGGTAGGCGGCGGTAGATTCGTCAATCAGGTCCACGACCGGAAACGATCTCCATCCGATCAGCCTGCACTAGAAGACTGATGGATTTTATCACCAACGGATTCTCCTCGAAAAGTTGGCCGGAGCAAGTCCGGCGAGCACCGGCGGCGTGCACCGGCGGCGGCGGTGAGGCTTTGGAGGAGAAGGGGGCGGCCGTGTCTAGCACACTAGGTTTAGGGTTTTGTGTTGTGTCAAAAAGTGTGTTATGATTAAGCCTAAGTCTACATTAAGTAGACTTAATGATGGACTTGGACCGGCCCAACGGGCCCGGGTCCAACGTATGAACATTCGGTTCATCCCTATCACCATGACTTCATCATAACTCCGATCGCCGA
>KQ987267.1:22973-35401 GCA_001598015.1 Dorcoceras hygrometricum
CCTTATCCTCATTTTGACGGCCCAATCGACTAGGAACATGTTTAGAATACACAGCGACTATTAGATGTGTTTCATGATAGCCGTCATACCCACTATCACATCCAACATACGCTTTAGTGGCATTCTAGGTCTTTACTCAACACAATTGTAAATCATTACACACATAATGAAAGTAAAGAATGCCATATAAGAAAATGCGAATATCATATATAAAGATCGTTTGTACAAGAGTCAATAAAACCCACACGCCACAAGTTGGCTAGTTGGGCATCTACTCTAACAGTTAGTGGCAGGGAGCTCTACTGCTCCAACTACGTCGCACTCTGAGACCAGATCAGACGCTGATGAACACCCTCTGGAAAATTTAATGGCATCCAGACCAGCTGGTCAAGTCTCTAAGCTCAAAGCTTTTACTACGCAATCTTCTTCTGATTCTAAGGCCTTGGTGTTACAACCGGAGATAAAAAATAAGCTGAGGACCAAGAGGCCTAAGTTGGTAAGCCTATTCCAGCTGAGGTGGAGAAGGCTGCTTCCCAAGATCTTCCTCTACCAGTCCAGCCAACCAGTATACAAACTGCCCAGCAGTCAACCAGTTATGGGCATGGAATGGTGTTTGCCCCTGTGGAGATAAGAGAAATCAATTGGGCAACACACTTCCTACCGAAGATTGACCCCGCTGCTAAGGGAAAAGAAGTATTGGAAGCCATTGCCCGACAGAACCCAGTTGAAGATCATTGCTTATTGGTCATTCAATCTTCTTGGGAAGCGGTGTCCTCCAAGATGTCTTCATTTGATGAATGGGCATGCTTCTGGACTGAGATGAGGCTCAACTCAATCACGTCGATGACGCTCATTAACAGCATGGACAAATTAGAAGATTAATTTCTGCTGTGGGCTGAGACAGAGAGGGTGTCTGAGTTGATGCAGCGGTGGTTGTTGGTTCAGTTCAAGTTATATGAGAAGCAATTACAAGAAGCGGCATACAAGCATCGGGCAGAATTTGACAAAGCTGCACTGTCTGCTAATTATGATCACATGTGCATTCGGTTCTTAGAACGCGAGCTCAATCAGATCAAGAGACAACACAGGTTTTAGAGATTTCAAGTTGGTCTGGTAAAAAGAGAGAAAAAACGCTTTCCAGTATGAATGATCAGTTCCGGAAACCTCAGCCGCAGGGTATTACTCTACAGATGATATTCCAGAAATCACCTGGGCTGAGGCGCGCACAGTGTTAAGGCTAGGAACCAATACTACAGAATAGGAGCATCAGGCTCTCGCATTTGAGCAACTTGCTCAGGAGGAGGAGCACCAGGCTCCAGAAGATGAGAAATTGGCTCGAGAAGCAGAGCAACAGTATCCAGAAGCATGGGAAGCGAATAATAGAGTTGAGCATCAGGCTCAAGCAGGCCCTATCCAATCTAGTCCAAACGATTCTGGTTTTTTAATTTATTCTTGGGATTCAGATAATAATGAGGTACGCCAGGCTCCCGATTCTTCTGGTCTCACTATTGTACAGTATACAGCACACGACAATACTTGATCGTATCTCAGAATTTGCATCAATGACAAAAGTCGTGGCATCTTTGGAGACATCCATTTCACAGATGTGGGATAAACATACTTTTGAAATACGACGCTAAACAGTTCCGGCAAGTTTCTACAGAAAGATTGGATGAGTTCGTGGCCACGTCAACACTAACCAGTCGGCGTTGGAAACTAACCTTGTTCGTCAAATTGATGAAAGCCATCAGTAATTTGCAGTTGAGATGACCTCGGTCAGGTCACAACTTGCTGAGATGGTATATTGCCTAAAGGAACTTGGTAATGCCAAAAATGGGGAAGGTGAAAGCAGTAAAAAGAGACGGTTGCTATGAGGACAACCTAGAGGCTTAGATCTATGTTTCTTGTATAAGTTGAGTGTATTTGGAGGTTTAATAAAATCTCTTTTTATACACAAGTTTTGTCATCACCAAAAGGGGAGAAATTGTTAGAGAATTTAAATTTCGGTGAAGACAAAAAGAGATTCATCAATCAGATCAGAGAATAATAGACCAGATCAAGACGGAGCTTACTGCGTTGATTATTCAGACCAGATCGGAGCTAAGATGGTTAATGACAAACTAGCTCAGGGACACTAGAACTAAGATAAGTTGGTTAAGGACAAATCATTCCAGAGACTTTAGATCAGAACCAAGTTGGTTAAGGACAAACCAGCTCAGTGATTTCAGAACGAAACTAGGTTGGTTAAGGAGAAACCAGCTCAGGGAATTTAGCTAAGCTGGTTAAGGACATACCAACTCAAAAGAACAGAATCAGATTAGATCAGATTAGAAGTGCAGAGAAAATCTGAACAGAACAGGTTGAGCGGACTTTGTTTCAAATCAGCTGAGAGACCAGATCGGACAAACCAGCTCGGACATATCAACTTAGAGCAAGAAGTGTGATATCAAGTCAAAACGAAGTTTCAACCTAATCATATCAGTTTATCAGTTAAGAGAAGAACAAAACAAATATATGAGATCAGAGCAAGTTTCGTGAGAAACCAGCTGAGGGTGCAGCTAGGATAAACCAGCTCAGAGCAGAATCGGTTCAGTACAAAAATCCTACATACCGCGATCTAATCAGTAAAGCTAAATGAACAAATATTAAATCTGGAACAGTACAAAACAAAGAGATGAGCAGATCAGCTTAGAACAGATTAGAGCAGATTAGAGCAGTTCAGCACAGCGATCAGATTGGAGCCAAGCTGAGTAAAGACAACTCAGCTAAAACAGAATCGGTTCAGTACAAAAATCCTACATACCGCGATCTAATCAGTAAAGCTAAATGAACAAATATTAAATCTGGAACAGTACAAAACAAAGAGATGAGCAGATCAGCTTAGAACAGATTAGAGCAGATTAGAGCAGTTCAGCACAGCGATCAGATTGGAGCCAAGCTGAGTAAAGACAACTCAGCTAAAAGGATTTCAGATAATTTTAAGGTATCATATACATCAATTAACTCGATTTGATGTGTTGACTTCTCAGGATCTCTTTGTAGTCGTTGGGACTACTTTTAGCAATTTCCAGATATACTAGAGATCTGTTTTCAACTGAGTATGGCGGAATGTATGCTAAAAGAGGAAAGAATTTAATGAAGACGTACGTGAACAGTACAATCATTAAAGACTCCACAGTTAACTCACTTTGGATCTATACGACGTGTCTATTGCTAACATATATTATCGTTGATCCAAAGAGTATAAATTGGAGAAGCAAATCAGTTCGGAGAGATATTACACAACACAAGTAACGCGATTACAACATACAAGCGAGAACAGAAAAGTCTACGAACTATACACAGAGTTCACAATTCTCAAACCAGCTTACAAAAAGTGACACACACGCAGCTTTTTATCAATTTTCTGTGTCACACAAACTGTCGTAAACTCACTCTGTAGTATTAAGATTTCATTGTATATCATAGACAGCGTGAGAGAGCTTGTAAAGCTAAAACAGCTTAGAGCTGCAATTTGTATTCCAGAACAGATTGAGAGTCTGTTTCTGTTGTAAGGGTGCTAGGAGTTCTTGCAGCTGCTGGCTGTCGGACTGGGTTATAGTAGGAGCTATTGTAATCAAATCTTCTAGTGGATATCCTTCCCGTTGAGGAAGAAGGGGAGACGTAGGAGTGTAAGCTCCGAACTTCCAGAAACAAATACTGAACCATTTTATTTACTGCATTCAATTTTCAGTTTAAGTTTTCAACCTGTTCACTGTCGAATCGTGTTATTTTCGCACAAATATTTTTGCTACACGAGACAACAGTCTATAATGAGATCCACCAAGTTGGTAACTTAACTTAGAGGTTATTTGAGGGCTGTAAAATCTTTCTAAAACAGCTTTCGTGAAAAATTAGCAAAGGAGTTCATTCACCCCCATCTTCTGAACTTCCGAGCTGTGTTTTCGATCCTAACAAATTCTTTATGCAATTTATTCACTTCAGATCTTACCTTATAATAAAATAAAATAAATTACACATGAAACTAAATTACTCCTTGTATTTTTTTATTTTTTATAATGGCACATCAATGGTTTTGCCATTTGAAAGACATAAAGAAAAGAAGAAGAGCCCCAAATGCAAGTAAAATTCTATATTAACTCCAATAGATAACTATAAAAAATATTAATAGTATAAATTTATTAGTTTGTTACTAACCCGTGGATCAACCCGTCCCGTCCTAACCCATGACTCAAACGGGTCAACTTGTTTCAGCCCGTCGCCAAACTGGCTCTATTTCCGATGACGGGACGCTAACCCGACGGGCTTGGTCCGTTTTGACGACTCTAGTTTTGGACTCCAATTTATTTTCATAAGTATATCAATCTTTCACAGGCAAATTTGGTGCAGAGCCTCTTTTCCTCGAGAAAGCAATAATAATGTATTATTATTATTATATGGAAACATCGACTTCATGCTAGTGAGTTTTACTTATATCATACATGTTTTAAGAACTGAACAAGGTTTACGAAAATATACATGATAAAGCTCATACTTGCGTGACATACTGGCTAAGATATAAAATCCAACCAAGTCGTTTGGTTTTAAGACAATTAATGTTGGATTGGTATTAAAAACAATCGGATCGAAATATTGTTCCTGTTCAAGTTTTTTTTTTTAAAAAAAGAAATCTTTTTAAAAAAAGAAATCGTCTATACATTTGTCTTTTTAATGTGATTTTTGTTGGATATAGACATATTTTATTTGATTTTATTTGATATTCTATTATTGAGTTTTGTCGTCTACAATTACGTCGAGTATATTTATACCAAATTTTGATACAAACTAATATTAATCAACATACAGTCGCAAACCGAAGGTTCGTACCATGAATTTCTTCAACAATATTCAGTCCAATCTTGTTCTGTTTCCTCTCAAAAAAGCATAAAGTATAAGTTTTTATTCTTTGAAATATTACATGAGAGAAGCAAAAACCTGGTAATTTTATTCAGACATTAAGATATTATTACATTAATAAGCTCCCATCGGAAGGAGAAAGCTTGTTAGATACTTATGGTAGCTAGAAATACAACACTCATAAATTGAAAATATTACAATTGAAAAATTTTAAAATAAAATTGAAGAGAATTCTCGATGCCTTCAACTTCCTTCTAGCTCTCTATTTATAGATATCTTGAGCGAATTCCAACCCCGAACTTCAGTCTTGATCAAAAAATCTTTTAGTGCTCGCCAATTGCTCCTTTAATTATTCGTTAGGTGGTCTTGTCTTCTCCTGAGTGAGTGGTGATCTCGTAGTAGTTGATCACATGTCCTCTTTAGTTTTGTCATGGAATATTTTACTTTTTGGGGGTTCCCGAAGAACTTATGTGGTCCCTCACTTCTTGGACTTGTCTTACAAGATGCCTTCGATCAGAACTAGGACGAAAGCTCTTCCCAAATTCCGGCTGTTTTTTATTTGGGTATTCTGGGAAAATTGTTTCTATCCATCTCCCAGCCATGTTTGTAGAATTTTCTGTGAGTCTCTCTGCTCCATGTAAACTTGTTATTCCACTTAATTTCTTTTTGTTTCAAATATTCTTATGCAAACCCTGTTGTTTTTCCCATCATGGTGTTTAACAGGAAAGAGCCGTTCACTGAGTTTTGATAGGATTTGAACGGAAATTTTACTTTCGGTGAGACAGAACCATAGTCCCATATGTCGTCTTCACTCAATGTTGCGACTAGAGGAATTTCGTTTGTAGGCAGATCCTTAATATATTTTCGAGCATTAGTATCCAGCTTCCTTTACTTGATGAAATGAAAGGTTTCATGTGAACCTTTCACTGCTGGTTCTGGAGCTGCACTGATAAAATACAACTCTAAAATGTCTTCCCTAAACAAATATTCATTAATTGTCCAAGTCTTGTACACAGCTTCTTAGATCCACTTTGGTAAGAGTGATATTTCCAAGAAACCCGGAGAAGTGTTATAAACTGAGGCAAGAACCCCACAATCATAACAAAACTTGAAATCTTTTTGATGAGCATTAGGCCTCATCCAAATCCTTGGATGTTTTCCTGTTATATCCACCCGACATTTTTCCAGATTTATTATTGTCTTGTATTTTAATTTCTACAACTTCGGTTGATAAACCTGAAAAGGATAAATTACAAGCTCGTTTGTATCAACCTTAATTTTATCCTTGTCAGTTCGAGATTTAAGATTGATCTCTTCCTCTTCAATCCCCGAGACGAAGAGTTGACTTGAGGACTCGGGACAATGATAGAGTCTTAATTTTTGCTTGGGCCGACTCATCGTAAGATGATCCCTACTTAACACTTTTACTAAGGTTACTTGAATCTTCTGCTCTAGGTGTAGAGCTCTGTACTCTAATGTTCTCCATTTTAGAAACCAAAGGCTTCTGTATGGCCTAGAGGATTGACCTTTGTAATACAGATCATAGCTGAGTGTAAGCCTGTAAACACCCTGTAATTCGACCAGAGATTATGCTCCTATCAGCTTGTGTAGCCTACCCGCCACTTCGGTGTTTAAGGAAAGCTTGTTGAACTGGGTTTGAAGCATTTCAAGGTGTTCTCTCAAATGTCTCTACATTTTAATGATGACATCAACATCAACATTGTGAATCTCTTCTTAGAAAATCTGCAAAAATATTCATGAGATTTAATAATAACAATATAAAAAATAAAAATTTTCATATAAAATTTGTCATCTGAGTAATTGCTTCCTCTGGTTTAGTTTTATTTCTTGAGAAAGCTTTAACTTGAGTGCTATCAATTTTTAAAGTAAATTTCTTGGTGAGTAAAAGTAAGAGCTATTTTACAAAGCTCTCTTTACTGCATAAAATTCATTTTCATTGAAATGCAATCATATGGCTTTTGCATCAGAGAATAATCCACTATCATATTGAAATTGTTGTTCTCCATCCGGTGTGTGTTTTTTAAGAACCGTCGTCCACCCATTATCACCGCCATTAGTACATAACACCAAGTCATCCTCATCTTGGAGATACCCATCTTCAGAATATTTTTGTAATTTTATTTTAAACGGCCAAAACTTTTAGTATGTTCTTCTGTCGATACAAATCTTGCATCCTTCTTTAATAATGGACTGAAAAATTCTATATTTGCTATATTATTATTAGATATTCCAGTAAAATTAACAACGCCTAAGAAACTTTGAAGTTGTTTCTTATCTGTCAATTTTTCTGAAAAATCTGCACTTTTTCCACATGTGGTTTTCCCATCTATAACTTGTAATTCTATCTCCTTGAGAGGATAAATCCAAAATTCCATCCTAAGACTTGGACTCCTTTGTTGGATTGGTTTATCTTGGATCTGGGTATCTATTTCTTGTATTAATGAGAATAAAATTCTTTTTGGGTATGTTGCTTGACCTAGTTTCCCGGATATTTTAATAAACTCATTTCTACTACAAAAATTTGAATGACGTGTATTGGAAAGAACATATGAAACTTGATAAGTAAGATAATACAGTTTGTTACCTTATTTCATCAATACCCTCTTTGCAGTTTTGATGTAACATCAAAGCTCTACTGAAACCTCGATTTACTAAATTGTACGTGTTGGCGCAGCGGCGGATCCGGATCCCGCTCCCGGGGCGCAGCGGAAGAATTAAAATTTTGGAGCCCGGGAACGGTCAATACACTTGTAAAAACATTCATAAACATACATAGGATGTTTAGAATGGTACCTTGCTGGCGTCTAAGTGCCTGGCTCCAACCAATTTCACGAGAAAATCGGCACTTCAATGGTTGGCGGTTTTGGCCTCCTAATCCGGTCCACGACTGGAATCCCAATTCCTTCGCCGGTCTGTATTAGAAAACTCGACGAAGATTTCAAGGACGGAAACTCTTCGCAGGAATGGTCGGAACAAGATTTACGACGGCGCGGTCAATACACTTGTAAAAACATTCATAAACATACATAGGATGTTTAGAATGGTACCTTGCTGGCGTCTAAGTGCCTGGCTCCAACCAATTTCACGAGAAAATCGGCACTTCAATGGTTGGCGGTTTTGGCCTCCTAATCCGGTCCACGACTGGAATCCCAATTCCTTCGCCGGTCTGTATTAGAAAACTCGACGAAGATTTCAAGGACGGAAACTCTTCGCAGGAATGGTCGGAACAAGATTTACGACGGCGGTGGCGGGCGGCGACGACGACGGCGTGGGAAGGAGAGGAGAGGAAAGAAAAATATAAGCTGAAGAGCTTTTGGTACGTCTCAAATGAATACCCCAGGGCCTCTATTTATATATTTTCCATGGGCTGGAACCAGCTTAATGGGCTTGGGTCGGGCCCAGGCGCAGGATGAACATTGGTTTTAAGTCCATCACTGTGACTCCATCATAATCTCGATCGACGATCAGACAGTTTACAAAACTGAGCATTATGATGTGAAAACAATTTTTCGAACAACCTAATCCAATATAGCAGTTTGGCCCCTGTAAGCTTTAAGGATAGTCAAATTAGTCCAAACTTAGGGAAATTGCATTTTGACCCTATTTAATTTTAGGAAGTCGCACTTCCATCCTTCCTCCTACTATTCTCAACAAATTGAGCTTAATTTCTGTACGGGAATTGAGAAACCAGTATTTATGTGACCCTCAATGGTTCAGGCATACAGCTAGCCGTGGGCTCACAACATTTGTGACTCCGAAACCACATTTTTGGACTAACCCATCGGATCATGGTAAAGGGTCTAGCGACATCGTCCCATGATCCCCTAGGTATCACTAAAAGTGCATGCAAGAACCAGTCGGTCATGGTTAGCGTACAGTACGGTCCTTTCAACACAAATATCCAGATCAGATCAACGACCATTGGTAAATCGAGAGTCGCTAGAGATCCAATAACCATGCATACATCTTGGAGATCAAATAGTGACATCGCGTGTGTTACTAGGCAAACTCATTTACCCAAAACACATCTAGTACTCTGGCCATAGATTTGACACACTATTATCTCCTCAGATAGCATAGGATATCCACGCACAAGGACGAGCGGTGAATTCTAGACAACGAAGCATCGACTCCTACATGCATCGGGACCTCACCCAACCCGCCACCTGATGACCCCAACTGAGTCGGTAAACGGGTCAAAGTGAGGCACCTATCATGTAGAGTCTCAATGACGCTTCGAGTAATAAGGGCTAATCTGTACAACCAAGACCTCGGACATAATCCACTCGACAAATGGTAACCACTTGGAAAGTCCGAACGAGGGTAGTTCGATAGATCACCAGGTCACTATCCATCTGCATGCTCAGAACATCACTATGTTCCCTACCAATGAAATGTGGTACTTCACATCGCAGATGCTAGTCTCAAACTCGGGCGGCCTTATCCTCATTTTGGAGGCCCAATCGACTAGTAACGAGTTTAGAATACACAGTGACTTTAGATGTGTTTCATGATAGCCATCATATCCACTATCACATATAACATACACTATGGTGCATTCTAGGTCTTTATCCAACACAATTGTTAACATTATAAAATAATGACGATAAAGAATGGCATAAAAGAATACGAATTTCATAAATAAATATCGTTTTACATAGAGTCAACAAGAACCAACACACCACAAGTTGGCTAATTGGGCACCTACTCTAATAATCTCCCACTTGCCCTAAAGCCAACTACTCATCAGACGTAGTCCCATTGTTTTGTGATGTTTTTCAAACAACGGTCCTGCAAGGGCTTCGTAAGTGGATCAACAATGTTGTCTGTAGAGGCCACTCTCTCGACTGCTATGTCACCTCTAGCCACAATATCCCGGATTATGTGGTATTTTCTCAGTATGTGTTTGGATCTTTGGTGAGACCTAGGTTCCTTTGCTTGCGCAACGGCACCTGTGTTGGCACAGTACACCGGGACTGGACCAACTCCTTCAGGGATTACGCCCAACTCTTGGACGAAATTCCTCATCCAAACCGCCTCTTTAGCAGCAGCTGATGCTGCGATTTACTCAGCCTCAGTGGTTGAATCAGCGATGGTGTCTTGCTTGGAACTTTTCCAAGAGACAGCACCACCATTGAGCATGAATACAAATCCAGAGGTTGACTTCGAATCATCCACATCGCATTGGAAGCTAGAATCAGTGTAGCCTTCCAATTTCAGTTCACCACCCCCATAAACTATGAACATATTCTTAGTCCTTCGTATGCACTTAAGAATATCTTTCACAGCCTTCCAATGCATTTGGCCGGGGTTGGCTTGGTAGCGGCTCGTGACACTCAGAGCGTATGCGACATCTGATCTAGTTGAGATCATACCATACATAATACTACCTATTGCCGTGGCATATGGCACACGTGTCATACTCTCTATCTCCTCATCAGTCTTCGGACACATAGACTTGGATAGAGTGATCCCGTGGAAGTATCGATGTAGGTCGCTTGGGTGAGTCCGAGCATCCTTTTCGATCTATCCCTATAGATCTGTATTCTCAGAATATAGGATGCTTCACCCATGTCCTTCATCGAGAATCTACTAGACAACCATACTTTAGTTGACTGCAACATTCCTACATCATTCCCAATGAGTAGAATGTCATCAACATAAAGTACAAGGAATGTCACAGTATTTTTAACTACCTTCTTATACACATATGGCTGTTGGGGAACCGTGGCGGATCCGGATCACGCTTTCCGGCGAGGCAGCGGAAGAACAAAAGTTGGGCCGGGAGACGATCAATACAATTCTTAAACATGCAAGCTATGAACCATTCATAGGGTGTTTTAGTTGATTACCTTGCTGGCAACTCGTGCCTGGCTCCGACCAGTTTCGCGAGAAAACCGGCACTTCACGGTAGGCGGCGGTAGATTACGTTAATCAAGTCCACGACCGGAAGGGAGACTCCTTCGTCAGCCTGCACTAGAAGGCCTGACAAGATCAGCACGGACGGATTCTCCTCGTCAAGTTGGCCGGATCAAAATTCCGACGAAGCAAGGCGGCGGCGCAAGCCGGCGGCGGCTTTTGAGAGAGGAGAGGGGGCGGCGCTTTTGATGCTAGGGTTAGGGTTTGTTGTGTCAAGTATATTATGATTAAGTCTAAGTATACATTAAGTAGACTTAATGATGGACTTGGACCGGCCCAACGGGCCCAGGTCCAACGGATGAACATTCGGTTCATCCCCATCACTATGACTTCATCATGACTCCGATCGCCGATCAGATTGGACTGATCGACTCAGTTTCCAAAACTGAATACTATGATCTGAAAAACCAATTTTCAGAACCCCAGTGCAAAATGACCGTTTTGCCCCTCAACAGCGGGAAATCACGATTTGACCCCTGTTGACTTTTAGGAAGTTGCACTCCCCAAAATCCTATTCTCATGCTCAACACATTGAGCTCAGTATCCGTGTGGGAATCTCGAATTCAGTACTTGTGTGACCCTCAATGGTTCAGGGATACAGCTAGCCGTGGGCCCACAACCATTGTGGCTCCGGAATCACAATTCCGGACTTGCCCATCGGATCATGGTAAGAGCGTCTAGCAACATCGCCCCATGATCCCCTAGGTATCACTGATAGTGCCTGCAAGAACCAGTTGGTCGTGGTTAGCGTACAGTACGGTCCTTTCAATCCATATATCCCGATCAGATCAACGACCATTGGTAAAATCGAGAGTCTCTAAAGATCCGATAGCTATGCGTACATCTTGGAGATCGAATAGTGACATCGCGAGTGTAACTAGGTAAACACATTTACCTAAAATACTTCTAGTACTCTGGCCAGAGATTTACACACTATTATCCCCTCAAATAGCATAGGATATCGACGCATGTCTGCGAGCGGTGAATCCTCGACAACGATGCATCGACTCCTACATGCATCGGGGTCTCACCCAATCCCGCCGCCTAATGACCCCAAGTGAGTCGGCAAACGAGTCAAAGTGAGACGCCTATCATGTAGAGTCTCAATGACGTTTCGAGTCGTGAGGACTAATTAATACAACCAAGACCTCGGACTTATCCACTCGACAAATGGTAACCACTTGGAAAGTCCGAACGAGGGTAGTTCGATAGATCACCAGGTCACTATCTATCTGCATGCTCAGAACATCACAATGTTCCCTACCAATGAAACATGGTACTTCGCATCACAGATACTAGTCTCAAGCTCGGGCGGCCTTATCCTTATTTTGACGGCCCAATCGACTAGGAACACGTTCAGAATACACAGTGACTATTAGATGTGTTTCATGATAGCCGTCATACCCACTATCACATCTAACATACACTTTAGTGCATTCTAGGTCTTTACTCAACGCAATTGTTAATCATCATCAACACAATGAAAGTAAAGAATGCCATATAAATAAATGCGAATATCATATATAAAGATTGTCATATACAAGAGTCTATAAACCCACACGCCACAAGTTGGCTAGTTGGAAATCTACTCT
>KQ987267.1:44578-59675 GCA_001598015.1 Dorcoceras hygrometricum
GAAATTGAAATAATGTTCTTTATTAATTCGGGAACAAATAAAACGTTTCTCAATAACAACTTAAAATTTGAAGACATAAATAAATAAACATCTCATATAGCTACGGCCGCAACCCTTGCTCCGTTTCCAAGCCTCAAGTGGGTCTCACCCTCTCTAAGACGTCGGCTTCATGTCATTACCTGCAAGTCATTGCAGATACGAGATCCAGATCCGGTATCAAGTACCCAAGAAGTCGAGTTAAGAGACATATTTATTTCAATGTAGAACATACCTTTTGCAGTTCGCAACTGCTCGAGGTAATCCATACAGTTCCTCCTCCAGTGCCCAGGCTTTTGGCAGTGGTGGAAAACATCCTCGGTTTTGTCCGGCTTTGAGGCCCTTGCCTTAGGCTTCTTGGTGGGTTTTCCCTCCTTCGCAGGGGCAGAACGATTCTTTCCCTTGCGTTTGGATCCCTTCTTCACAGAGGAAGAAGAGCCCAAAAGGAGGACGGGCTTGTCCCTTTTTATGGTCCCCTCAAACACGACAAGCATGTTTACCACCTCTTCAAGGGTGGCTTCCAGCTTGTTCATGTTGAAGTTGACCACAAAGGGGTCGAATGCAGCAGGCAGGGAGAGGAGAAGCAGATCCACAGACAGCTAATGTGTAAGTGTGATATCAAGGCCTACTAGCTTCTCAATGAGTTCAATCATACGGACCCCATACTCGCGGACCGAAGTCCCCTCGCGCATGCGGCTCGTCATGAGCTCCTTGACGGTAGTAAACCTCTCAGTCCGAGAGTTCTCTCCATATAGCTCCTTGAGATGAAGGTGTATGTCAGCGGCATACACCGTCATCTCAAAACGCCGCTGCATTTTGTTGGACATTGATGCTATCACATAGCACCGTGCCTTAAGTTCATCGTCCCACCATTTGTCCAGCTTTTCCAGCTCCTCAGGACTGGCATCGGCAGGGGCTTCCTTCGGAGGGGTCTTCTCTAGCGTGTAGAGAAGTTTCTCCGAAGCCAAGACAATCTTGAGGTTTCGAAGCCAATCTTGATAGTTCAAACCAGTGAACTTGTTGCTATCCAGTAAGCAGCAAGTGGATTTTTGATTGAAGACATGATAATAGCAGTTTATACTGAAAAGAAAAACAGACATGCATCACAGACTATTTATGAAAAACGCTAAGACATAAAACAAGGTCATTTAGTTTTATGAATTACCCTCCCACTATTTTAATGATTTCACCACCCTCTAATAAAATCGAGAAAGCAAGTTTCCTCAGTGGGTACACAGAGTCCAATCAAGAAATCATGGTCCCGAATAATATCAGCCAACCATGACCCTCAAAAGGTAGAGCCCAATTGCAACAGGTGCAACCTCCATGTATTTACCTCACGTCCAGTAAGGGCCCAATAATATGATGCCGATTACTATCACGTGTCAAGATGACCCATCAATGTTGAGTTGTGATGGACGGTCCCCTTAATGTCCCCAATAATATGAGCCAACGTTAAAGGGAGTTCCAACTGTTAGAGTAGATGCCCAACTAGCCAACTTGTGGTGTGTGGGTTTATAGACTCTTGTATATGACAATCTTTATATATGATATTCGCATTTCATTTATGGCATTATTTACTTTCATTGTGTTGTATGATGATTAACAATTGCGTTGAGTAAAGACCTAGAATGCACTATAGTGTATGTTAGATGTGATAGTGGGTATGATGGCTATCATGAAACACATCTAATAGTCACTGTGTTTTCTGAATTAGTTCCTAGTCGATTGGGCCGTCAAAATGAGGATAAGGCCGCCCGAGCTCGAGACTAGTATCTACGATGCGAATTACCATGTTTCATTGGTAGGGAAAATTGTGATGTTCTGAGCATGCAGATAGATAGTGACCTGGTGATCTATCGAACTACCCTCGTTCGGACTTTCCAAGTGGTTACCATTTGTCGAGTGGATAAGTCCGAGGTCTTGGTTGTACCTATTAGTCCTCACGACTCGAAACGACATTGAGGCTCTACATGATAGGCGCCTCACTTTGACCCGTTTTCCGACTCACTTGGGGTCGTTAGGCGGCGGGATTGGGTGAGGCCCCGATGCATGTAGGAGTTGATGCATCGTTGTCGAGGATTCACCGCTCGCAGACATGCGTGGATATCCTATGCTATCTGAGGGGATAATAGTGTATAAATCTCTGGCCAGAGTACTAGAAGTGTTTTAGGTAAATGGGTTTACCTAGTTACACTCGCGATGTCACTATTCGATCTCCAAGATGTACGCATAGCTATGGATCAATAGCGACTCTCGATTTACCAATGGTCGTTGATCTGATCGGGATATATCGATTGAAAGGGCCGTACTGTACGCTAACCACGACCAACTGGTTCTTGCAGACACTATCAGTGATATCTAGGGGATCATGGGGCGATGTTGCTAGACGCTCTTACCATGATCCGATGGGCAAGTCCGGAATTGTGATTCCGGAGCCACAATGGTTGTGGGCCCACGGCTAGCTGTATCCCTGAACAATTGAGGGTCACACAAGTACTGGATTCGAGATTCCCGCACGGATACTGAGCTCAATGTGTTGAGCACTTGAGGAGGATTTTGGGGAGTGCGACTTCCTAAAAGTCAACAGTGGTCAAATCGTGATTTCCCGCTGTTGAGGGGCAACGGTCATTTTGCACTGGGGTGCTGAAAAATGGTTTTTCAGATCATATTATTCAATTTTGGAAACTGAGTCGATCGGTCCGATCTGATCGGCGATCGGAGTTACGATGAAATCACGATGATAGGGATGAACCGAATGTTCATTCGTTGGACCCGGGCCCGTTGGGCCGGTCCAAGTCCATCACTAATCTACTTAAGGTAGACTAGGGCTTCAGAACTCATAACATTACAACTAATGCAACCCTAACCCTAGCTCTCAAAATCCGCCGCCCCCTCCTCTCTAATATCGCCGCCGCCGCCGCCCCCCTCGCCGGAATTTGTTCCGGCCAACTTTTCGAGGAGAATCCGTCCACGCTGATCTCGTCAGGCCTTCTAGTGCAAGCTGACGAAGGAGTCTCCCTTCCGATCGTGGACCTGATTGCACGTTTCAAGATGACCAATCAATATTGAGTTGTGATGGACGATGCCCTTAATGTCCCCAATAATATGAGCCAACATTAGGGAGTTCCAACCAACTCACAGTAAGTGTCAATGACGTGTACAGCTTTCCGGCATATAGAACCGTCCAATAATATGAGTCGGGCCATGTATACGGGTAGCATCGACGTACACCCATTGTTGATGGAAGGTAGGAAATTTTAAACAATATTTAAATTCCCTTAGCTTATCGAATAAACTTTTAATCTTGATATAAATTTTAAATAAAATTTAAAATGAGGGATTTTAATTTTGAAATTTGGTCTCAATAATTTTAAATCAAATTTAAAATCGCGGACTGAACAGATATATATATCGCATATATAATTGGGATGATCGATAAGCGAGAGCTATGCGATCCGTGGTTGCCAAGCACGGATCTAGGTCCAATCCTAGGTGACATGCAGTATGCAAATGCAATCCTATTACAAAAGCTTCCAATTTTACAAGTTTTCGGTCTTCAATATCTTTGATCATCATCTCCACCATCTTCAAAATTTTCCTCCCACTAAGTCTAATATTTACATTTAAATAACCATGACATATAGAGATACAATTTAAAGGGGTGGGAACGGTCCATAAACCAGGCCCACTTTGAAATGATATCAACAATATTACAACCAAGAATTGTAAAACCTAGCATACACCTAACACATTGGGCACGACTCTCGATCATCTCAAACATTATCTATTTCAATTAACTCAATTAATCGACATAAATAAATTAATAAAATCAAATTTGATTTTATCTGACAAAATCACATTTTAAATATAAAATCATATTTTATAAATAAAATCTATTTTTTTATTTTAATTGCATCAATTTTGGGCTTAAAACAATTTTAGGTCCAATATCTCAAAATTTTCAAAAATCAATTTTGGTCCAACCAAAAGGCCCAATATCAAGTATTCGGCCAAAAAACCCTCGGGCCGTGGGGGACAGGCCCAAAAAAACCCTAGAATTCAAAAACCGTAGCCACATCTCTGCCCCGGAAACGCCGCACGGGCGATGCGCCGCCTGCAGCACGCTGTGTGCGCCCCTGTACGCACGGGGGGCGGCCACCTGCGCGCACAGCTCGCGTAGGTGGGGCGGCTGGTGCATGCACCGCTGTGCACGCACGGGTTCCGTCCAGCGGGTGCAACGCCCGCCGCAACGTGCGCGACGGGCGCGCAACGCCCGCCACAACTTGCGCGCGGGGCGTGGGCGAGGGGAAATTTTTTTTTTTGAAAAACTGAGATCTGATGCAGTTCCGGCAGACATGGTGTATTGACAGATGCAAGCCAAGGCTCTGATACCACTGTTGGCACAGCGATGGATCCGGATCCCGCTCCCTGGGCGTAGCGGAAGAATTAAAATTTTGGAGCCCGCGAACGGTCAATACATCTGTAAAACATTCATAAACATACATAGGATGTTTAGAATGGTACCTTGCTGGCGTCTAGGCGCCTGGCTCTGACCCAATTTCACGAGGAAATCGGCACTTCAACGGTTGGCGGTTTTGGCCTCCTAATCCGGTCCAGGACTGGAATCCCAATTCCTTCGCCGGTCTGCACTAGAAAACTCGACGAAGATTTCACGGACGAAATCTCTTCGCCGGAATGGTCGAATGCGACGACGACGGCGTGGGAAGGAGAGGAGAGGAAAGAAAAATATAAGCTGAAGAGCTTTTGGTACGTCTCAAATGAATACCACAGGGCCTCTATTTATAGATTTTCCATGGGCTTGAACCAGCTTAATGGGCTTGGGTCGGGCCCAGGCCAAGGGTGAACATTGGTTTCAAGTCCATCACTGTGACTCCATCATAATCTCGATCGACGATCAGATCGGACCGATCTAGATAGTTTACAAAACTGAGCATTATGATGTGAAAATAATTTTTCGAACCACCTAATCCAAAATAGCAGTTTGGCCCCTGTAAGCTTTAAGGATAGTCAAATTAGTCCAAACTTAGGGAAATTGCATTTTGACCCTATTTAATTTTAGGAAGTCGCACTTCCATCCTTCCTCCTACTATTCTCAACAAATTGAGCTAAATTTCCGTACGGGAATTGAGAACCAGTATTTGTGTGATCCTCAATGGTTCAGGGATACAGCTAGTCGTGGGCTCACAACATTTGTGACTCTGAAACCACATTTTCGGACTAACCCATCGGATCATGGTAAAGCGTTTAGCAACATCGCCCCATGATCCCATAGATATCACTGATAGTGCCTGCAAGAACCAATCGGTCATGGTTAGAGTACAGTACGGTCCTTTCAACACAAATATCCAGATCAGATCAACGACCATTGGTAAATCGAGAGTCGCTAGAGATCCAATAACCATGCATACATCTTGGAGATCAAATAGTGACATCGTGTGTGTTACTAGGCAAACCCATTTACCCAAAACACATCTAGTACTCTGGCCAGAGATTTGACACACTATTATCTCCTCAGATAGCATAGGATATCCACGCACAAGGGCGAGCGGTGAATCCTCGACAACGAAGCATCGACTCCTACATGCATCGGTACCTCACCCAACCCGCCACCTGATGACCCCAACTGAGCCGGTAAACGGGTCAAAGTGAGGAACCTATCATGTAAAGTCTCAATGACGCTTCGAGTAATAAGGGCTAATCTATAAAACCAAGACCTCGGACTTAATCCACTCGACAAATGGTAACCACTTGGAAAGTCCGAACGAGGGTAGTTCGATAGATCACCAGGTCACTATCCATCTGTATGCTCAGAACATCACTATGTTCCCTACCAATGAAATGTGGTACTTCACATCTCAGATGCTAGTCTCAAACTCGAGCGGCCTTATCCTCATTTTGGCGGCCCAATCGATTAGAAACGAGTTTAGAATACACAGTGACTTTAGATGTGTTTCATGATAGCCATCATATCCACTATCACATATAACATACACTATGTTGCATTCTAGGTCTTTATCCAACACAATTGTTAACATTATAAAATAATGACGATAAAGAATGCCATAAAAGAATACGAATTTCATAAATAAAGATCGTTTTACATAGAGTCAACAAGAACCCACACGCCACAAGTTGGCTAGTTGGGCACCTACTCTAACAGTAGGCATATCTCGGATAAATTACCCCTACAATTTTCCCCGCACATAAATTTCTTGAGATAGTTCCCAGTATTGAGTCCTGTAAATTACTCATCCATTTATCGCATATAGCGATATCAAAAGATGAATCAATTCATTCCTTAAAGGTAGCTTTTATCATGATCTGGACTACGCCAATGTGAATCTTAGACATTTGTTCATGCTATTTCCACCTTGAATTTTAATAATTCCTCTTTTATTTCTTTGAAAGAAATTAGTTGCTTCTCCATTTGGTCTTCTGTAAGTTCCATTGGGATCGACATTCCCCTTCTAGAAGCCTTGTTGATCTGGTAATACTTTCTGCTTCTTAGGCCTAATTTCCTAAGAATTTTTTTAACTGTCCTGTAGAGAATCCTTGATATCTCTGAGGTAGGCTCGAATTTTCCGTTATGATTTTTTGAACCATATAGTGAGAGATAGTTGTCTAACTGAAGAAATTGGACAAATATTCATGTGGTTTGTGACGAAACACGTCTTCCTCAGTCGGATTCTGACTCCAATTCTTCATCTGATCCTTCTTGACTTAATATTTCATCTTCTTATATACTCTCATTTGAGGGATTGTCCTCAAACTAGTACACTTTATTGAGGTATTGATAGTAAATCGCTTCCTCGATATCGGGAGTTTATTCAAATAACTTGAATCCTTTATTCTCATTTCCTGGACAGTTGGTGGAAATATGTCCCCTTGCTCCACATATCCAAGAGATGAATCTTCAAAACTTTTCATTATCCCTTGTCTGAGCTCTTCTAAAAGTTTTTCTTGTTGGCGTTTGTTCGGTACTTCAAGATGAACTCGATGATTGAGACAAAGCCCTACTCCTTGATGGTCCACTTCTTTATCCAGATTTGAAAGTTATGTCTTTCTGTCGTGACCATACCGTTCTTGGTCTCCAAGCGTTTCTCCTACTTCTTTTGTAGGGATGAGTCCTAAAGGAGTTCTTTTATTAATTTTCTTTAATCTCTTGTAGTTCTTTTGTAATACTGCTGATGACACAATTCTTACAGTTTTCCTTTGAGAAAGGAGGCTCTATTAGCCAAGGTATCTGGGTTTCCTGGAACAAATTCTCTTACTAACATTTTCCTCCGGGAAATGGCCAAAGAAAAGTTGCATCACTAAATTTTCTTCTACTTTTGAATTCCACCATTTGTATTTAGTGAATAACATGATGTATTCATCTACCAAACAGATGTCGTGTAATTCAAGACTGTATAAAGCTTGAGTGTATCTCTTCTTCTCTGTGTTCTGTTAATAAAATAATCTACCCTATAAATTGTGCTTTGAATATGGTAGTCATTTTTCGCAATCTCGCTAAGAGATTCGCTGGCTATGAATGATTCTTTTGTACCTATCGAAGTCATATCCCCATGCTATTTTAATTGATCTCATAAGACTCATTTCCTAATAATGTAATGAATCCTTCATTATTGAGATCGAGGTTTCCTACTGCAATTCTCATAGCTGATGTATAATCATCAATGAGATCTTCTCTATTCTTGAAATCCAGTACATCAAGGTTAAACATAATCCCATATGAATGTGTTGGTTTTAGAACAATTTTTCCATATGATGTTTGGTGGAGAGGTATTTGTCTTCTCCTTGACCGTGTTCCTGTTGGATAAGATTCTCCTCCAACCAGAAAATCATTTTGGATTTCTCCCACGTTTTCATCATAGGACCTCGTACTAGATCTTGGCGGTTTAGGGGAAATAATCCTTGGAACAATGAGTTGGTCAACCCCTTCTGTTCATTTTCAAAACGACCTTGAGATCTGCAAAAGATTCTGCAAGGTCTTGTAGTTCATTGAGACTAATTTTCTTGATTCCTCGTCAAGATTAATTATTAATGAATAATAACATACATGTCTGAATAATTGAACATAGTCTCTGATACCATTTTCTGACACAATTTCAATAAGAAATGGTGGAAAAGATTTAGGGTTATTTTGGAAATTTTTTGGAAATATGTTGACCAATGGGAAGCTGAAACATATGAATATTTGGATTAGAGACGCGAAAAACAGAGAATTCTGACAAAAAACTGACTAGTAAGTTAATTTTTGGTTTTGGGATTGTTGGTCCCTGTTTTTCGAAGGAAAGATCAGCAGCCGTAGATTTACAATGAGCGATTAAAAATTTTGCGCGCTGCTAATACGGAGCTGCAATAGCTCAATGTTCTTGAAAACTTAAAAATTACAAGAGCACCGGAGACAGATCTGGTATGATTTAAAAATCATGCGGAAAATACCAGAACTGAATCCTAATATTTTCAAACGAGCTCAAACAGATTTATGTTCCACATAAATCTGTTCGAGACTTACTGTGCTTGTGTGCTGAACTGTATGCGTGCGTGCTGAAATAATGGTGCGTGCTGAATGCAAGTGCTGAAATCTGTTTATGCGTATGCGAGAATGCTAAAGTAAATATGCAGGTGCTAAAAGCTTAAATAAATGGACCAGCTGATTTGTTTCTGGAAGTTCGGACCTCAATGTCCTACGTCTCCCCTTCTTCCACCTCGGAAGGCTCCACTAGAAGACTTTGATCTATACAACACGTACAGACCCAATCCCGCAACCAGCCGCTGCGAGAACTCCTAGACTTCACAAATGCACACCAGCCGCAACTGTGTGACTAACTACATACACAAGTTTAACGTCATCGTGCTTGGACGGTACCTGTTGTGAAAAGGTTTTGAGATTCATTCACCAATGGATGTGAATGAATCTCTGTGTGTGAGATTTGATACAATGAAACACTCAAACTCTCCGTTTTTCACACACTAGGGAAATGCTCTAACAAGCTAATTCTAGCTCCACTGTCAACTGCAATTTAGCTCTCTCTTCGTATGATAGTTGACAGCTTTGATTCTGGTTCATTTTCCCTCTGTTGTTGTCTTCTATTGATTTTGCTTTTCTGTGCAACAACAACTCTCACGACCTCAGCTCTACTTCTGAGTCGACAATCGTCAAGATCCTTCAATGGCGCTGCCTTAGTATATAAGCCTCTTTTCGAATTAAGTCCGTTGGACACAAATTCTTCCCGTTCAAATATGTTCTGTAAAGTACCGACAGGGAATAGTCCTTGTGTCATTTTCTTTTGCAGGCTTCTTGTCGTTTTCGCCATTTGAATTGAGCTCAGCAGTTGACATTCAGTTCTCGTAAATCTTCATAGAAATTCGTCAACTGCTTCGCTACTGATTGAGACTTCAACTGCTGCGTTCTTTGTCGACTGGATATGAAAAGCACTATAGCCTTCGACTGGATTAATCTTCTGCTGAATTCTTCTTTCTTTGCGCTTCTGCTGAATTCTTTTGTCTTTGCGCTTCTGCTGAATCCATCGTTGCAAGAATCATCTGCTGAATCTAAGTGCGAAGTCAAAACGCTGTCGTACCAACTTATTCGAACGACATCGTTTTGCTATCGCCAAATCCAAATTCCCTCGACTGGTTGAAGCTCTCTGCTGATTGTCACCATCGCAAAATCCTTCGACTGATTCTTAGAGCGAAGGCAAAACGCTGTCGTTCCAACTTATTCGAACGACATCGTTTTGCTATTGCTAACTTCAAATAGCATCTGCTGGTGAACAATAGCTTCCTGCTGATTGTGATGTCACTGCTGAAGACATCATCTATGCTTAGCGCTCCAGCTGCTTTCTTCATCTGCTGATTGTGATGACATCACTGCTGATGTCATCATCGCTGTCACCATCGCAAAATCCTTCGACTGATTCTTAGAGCGAAGGCAAAACGCTGTCGTTCCAACTTATTCGAACGACATCGTTTTGCTATTGCTAACTTCAAATAGCATCTGCTGGTGAACAATAGCTTCCTGCTGATTGTGATGTCACTGCTGAAGACATCATCTATGCTTAGCGCTCCAGCTGCTTTCTTCATCTGCTGATTGTGATGACATCACTGCTGATGTCATCATCGCTGATTCAGATCTTTGCGCTTCATCTCAACTGCTGATTGTGATGACGTCATCCTTGCTTCTCATTGCTTCCTCCAGAATATATGCTGACGTCATCACTGCTGATTCTCGATTTCTTTTCGCTTCAATCCATCAGCTGATTTCTTCTACTTCTGAACACTGTAGCTTACTGCTGAATTGTTCTTCTTCGATACTTCTCCAGTAGACTTCACAGTTTTTGTTCCAGCTGGTTCATCTTTTCTCTTTAGCTCTTGCAGCTGGTTGTCATCGTTCCAACTGGTTCACTATGCTCCAGCTGGTTCAACTTGGCCTCCGCTGATTTCGAACAACTGATTTAACTTTGGACGTCTCCATTGCTAATCCAGCTGCCGATTACTATGAATAACCAAACCAGCTGCTGAACTTAATCTTTCAAACCACGACTGGACAGATTACTGCTACTGCTGATCTTCTTCTTCGATCCTAAAATCTGTACACTCAAGTAGATTTGTTAGAAACACAATAACAGGTTTTGTGTAATTCAAAACTTAATCAGGATCTGTCAAAACAGATCCATCAATCTCTCCCTTTTTGATTTACACAAAACCTTAAATAAACGATGCATGTTCTAACAATTCTCTCCCTTTTTGTGGGAATCAAAAAGAGATCGAACTGCTGATCTTCCCGATATTTAAAAAAAAAACCTCTCCCTACACTGTTACAACAAAAACAACGTGACAGCAGGAGTTTTAAATTTGAAAAACAAAATCAGCATTTGGGAAGCACCGTATGCAAGAACTATATGATTTTGAAACTCGAAACTGATGCATAGCTCAAATTAACAAAGACAGCGACGCCACTCTCCCTGTCTTTGATAACATAAGCTCAAAACAATTTTAAAAACAAAGATTTTGGCACCAGCTGAAAATCCGCAAAACAAACAGTTCGAAAATTATCAGAGCACAAAACAATGTTTCAAATAGATCAACTGGCCTTCATAAAATAAGCTTCTCAAAATAGTTAAAAACATTTAAAACATAGCACATGAGTTTTAAAATCAGTGCTCGTTCAAGAACAACCTGCTCTGATACCACTTGTTGGTCCCTGTTTTTCGAAGGAAAGATCAGCAGCCGCTGATTTACAATGAGCGATTAAAAATTTTGCGCGCTGCTAATACGGAGCTGCAATAGCTCAATGTTCTTGAACACTTAAAAATCACAAGAGCACCGGAGACAGATCTGGTATGATTTAAAAATCATGCGAAAAATACCAGAACTGAATCCTAATATTTTAAAACGAGCTCAAACAGATTTATGTTCCACATAAATCTGTTCGAGACTTACTGTGCTTGTGTGCTGAACTGTATGCGTGCGTGCTGAAATAATGGTGCGTGCTGAATGCAAGTGCTGAAATCTGTTTATGCATATGCGAGAATGCTAAAGTAAATATGCAGGTGCTAAAAGCTTAAATAAATGGACCAGCTGATTTGTTTCTGGAAGTTCGGACCTCAATGTCCTACGTCTCCCATTCTTCCACCTCGGAAGGCTCCACTAGAAGACTTTGATCTATACAACACGTACAGACCCAATCCCGCAACCAGCAGCTGCGAGAACTCCTAGACTTCACAAATGCACACCAGCCGCAACTGTGTGACTAACTACATACACAAGTTTAACGTCATCGTGCTTGGACGGGACCTGTTGTGAAAAGGTTTTGAGATTCATTCACCAATGGATGTGAATGAATCTCTGTGTGTGAGATTTGATACAATGAAACACTCAAACTCTCTGTTTTTCACACACTAGGGAAATGCTCTAACAAGCTAATTCTAGCTCCACTGTCAACTGCAATTTAGCTCTCTCTTCGTATGATAGTTGACAGCTTTGCTTCTGGTTCATTTTACCTCTGTTGTTGTCTTCTATTGATTTTGCTTTTCTGTGCAACAACAACTCTCACGACCTCAGCTCTACTTCTGAGTCGACAATCGTCAAGATCCTTCAATGGCGCTGCCTTAGTATATAAGCCTCTTTTCTAATTAAGTCCGTTGGACACAAATTCTTCCCGTTCAAATATGTTCTGTAAAGTACCGACAGGGAATAGTCCTTGTGTCCTTTTCTTTTGCAGGCTTCTTGTCGTTTTTGCCATTTGAATTGAGCTCAGCAGTTGACATTCAGTTCTCGTAAATCTTCATAGAAATTCGTCAACTGCTTCGTGTTAGAGTAGATGCCCAACTAGCCAACTTGTGGCGTGTGGGTTTATAGACTCTTGTATGAGACAGTCTTTATATATAATATTCGCATTCTTTTATATGGCGTTCTTTACTTTCATTATGTGTGTAATGATTTACAATTGCGTTGAGTAAAGACCTAGAATGCACTAAAGCGTATGTTAGATGTGATAAAGGGTATGACGGCTATCATGAAACACATCTAATAGTCGCTGTGTATTCTGAACATGTTCCTAGTCGATTGGGTCGTCAAAATGAGGATAAGGCCGCTCGAGTTCGAGACTAGTATCTGCGATGCGAAGTACCATGTTTCATTGGTAGGGAACATTGTGATGTTCTGAGCATGCAGATAGATAGTGACCTGGTGATCTATCGAACTACCCTCGTTCGAACTTTCCAAAGGCGTCGGGATTGGGTGAGACCACGATGCATGTAGGAGTCGATGCATCGTTGTCGAGGATTCACCGCTCGCAGACATGCGTGGATATCCTATGCTATCTGAGGGGATAATAGTGTATAAATCTCTGGCCAGAGTACTAGAAGTGTTTTAGGTAAATGTGTTTACCTAGTTACACTCGCGATGTCACTATTCAATCTCCAAGATGTATGCATGGCTATCGGATCTATAGCGACTCTCGATTTACCAATGGTCGTTGATATGATCGGGATATATGGATTGAAAGGACCGTACTGTACGCTAACCACGACCGACTGGTTCTTGCAGGCACTATCAGTGATACCTAGGGGATCATGGGGAGATGTTGCTAGACGCTTTACCATGATCCGTTGGGCAGGTCCGGAATTGTGATTCCGGAGCCACAATGGTTGTGGGCCCACGGCTAGCTGTATCCCTGAACCATTGAGGGTCACACAAGTACTAGATTCGAGATTCCCGCACGGATACTCAGCTCAATGTGTTGAGCACGAGAAGAGGACTTCGAGAAGTGCGACTTCCTAAAAGTCAACAGGGGTCAAACCGAGGTTTCCCGCTGTTGAGGGGCAAAACGGTCATTTCGCACTGGGGTTCTGAAAAATGGTTTTTCAGGTCATAATATTCAGTTTCGGAAACTGAGTCGATCGGTGCGATCTGATCGGCGAACGGAGTTACGATGAAGTCGCGGTGATGGAGATGAACTGAATGTTCATCAGTTGGACCCGGGCCCGTTGGGCCGGTCCAAGTCCAACACTAATATCTATTTAAATATGGATTAGGACTCATTATAACACAACAAGACTCTAAACCCTAACCCTAATCACTTGGCCGCCGCCCCCCCTCTCTACATCATCCTCGCCGCCGCCGCCGTGCGCCGCCCGCCGCTTCGCCGGAAAATTGTTTCCGGCCTAGTTTTTCGAGGAGAATCCGTTCGTGCAGAATTCGTCAGTGCTTCTAGTGCAGCCTGACGAAGGAGTCTCGGTTCTGGTCGTGGACCGGATTGGGGATTATCTACCGCAATCTACCGAGAAGAGCCGGGTTCTTGTAATTCCGATTGGAGCCAGGCACAAGTGCCAGCAAGGTATTCGTTTTGAACGCCCTATGAATGACGATATTTGTATTGTCTGTTTTTTGTATTGATCGTCTCCCGGCTATATTTCTTTGTTCTTCCGCTGCCTTGCCGGGGGACGGATCCGGATCCCCAACAGTGGTATCAGAGCCAGTATTTTTTGGATCTGATCATACGAAATTGCCTGAATTGTATCTAACCCTCAAATTTCAGATCGAGATCAAACAAATATTGAAGGGACCACCGCGACGCCGCCGCGCATGGCGGCGCCCCTACGCGTGCGTTTTGAGCGCAAGCGTCCGCGCGCGATGAACGCGCAACAGCCGGCCGACGCTGCTGCTCCTCCACGCAAACGACACGCGGTATTGCGCCAAATCTGGTCGACACTTCTCGCACGATGCTGCGCCCATTGGCCACACGCTGGCCGGCAGAAGGGGCGACGCTAGTTGCGCGAATGTTGGGCGGTGGTGCGCAGCTTGCCGCGCGCTTGCGACGATGGAGGCTGGACGTTGGCTGGCCGATGCTGCGACGTCGCGCCGCTCGTAGCGCTTGATGGCCGGCTGGCTGCGCGCGATTTGTGCACGACGTTGCGTCGCCTTGGCGCAGCGTCTCGCACGCTGTCGCCGTTCGTTTTTGTTGGCGGCGCCGCTGTCGCCGGCCGCCGCTCCGGCGAGTCTCCGGCGATGTCGTGACGGCTGGTCTGAATTCTTCTAGGGTTTGGTTCTGGCCTGTCCCGGGCAGCCCGTGAAGTTTTCGGGCTGGTATGCGATGTCGGTCCCATTTTTTATCGATTTTGAAATTTTAAGTTTTTGGGCCTAAAATTGTTTTAAACCCAATATTGATACAATTAAAATTAGTAAAATGTGATTTTAATTATGAAATATGATTTTGTAATAAAATATGATTTTGTTGATTAAAATTTGTTTTATCGGCAAAATACGATTTTATTATAAAATACGATTTCGTAATTAGAATATGATTTTACGATAAATAATTAGATTATTTAAATAATGCATGGTAATTAGATTAATTGCATGATTGAGATGATCGAGAGCCGTGCCCAATGTGTTAGGTGTATGCAATAGGTTTTATGTGATTTCGGTTTTTATATATTGATTATCATTTAAAGTGGGCCTGTTTGTGGCCCGTTCCCACCCCTTGATAAATGTATCCCTTATCTGTCATAGTAGATTTAAATGTAAA
>KQ987267.1:76267-89624 GCA_001598015.1 Dorcoceras hygrometricum
GTGTGTTACTAGGTAAACCCATTTACCTAAAACACACTAGTACTACTGTCCAGAGATTTATCACACTATTACCTCCTACGATAGAATAGGATATCCACGCAAAAAAGCGAGCGGTGAATCCTCGACAACGAATCATCGACTCCTACATGCATCGGGTCCTCACCCAATCCCGCCACCTAATGACCCCAACTGAGTTGGTAAACGGGTCAAAGTGAGGCACCTATCATGTAGAGTCTCAATGACGTTTAGAGTACTGAGGACTAATCAGTACAACCAAGACCTCGCACTCATCCACTCGACAAATGGTAACCACTTGGAAAGTCCGAACGAGGGTAGTTCGATAGATCACCAGGTCACTATCCATCTGCATGCTCAAAACATCAAAATGTTCCCTACCAATGAAACATGGTACTTCGCATCGCAGATGTTTGTCTCAAGCTCGGGCGGCCTTATCCTCATTTTGACGGCCCAATCGACTAAGAACGAGTTCAGAATACACAGTGACTATTAGATGTGTTTCATGATAGCCATCATATCCACTATCACATCTAACATACACTATGGTGCATTCTAGGTCTTTATCCAACACAATTGTTAACATTATAACATAATGAAAATAAAGAATGCCATAAAAGAAATGCGAATTTCATAAATAAAGATCGTTATACAAAGAGTCAATAAAACCCACATGCCACAAGTTGGCTAGTTGGACATCTACTCTAACAATCTCCCACTTTCCCTAAAGCCAACTACTCATCAGACGCAGTCCCTTTGTTTCGTGATGTTTTTCAAACAACGGTCCTGGCAAGGGCTTCGTAAGTGGATCAGCAATGTTGTCTGCAGAGGCGACTCTCTCGACTGCTATGTCACCTCTAGCCACAATATCCCGGATTATGTGGTATTTCCTCAGTATATGTTTGGATCTTTGGTGAGACCTAGGCTCCTTTGCTTGCGCAACGGCACCCGTGTTGTCGCTGTACACCGGGACTGGACCAACTCCATCAGGGATTACGCCCACCTCTTGGACGAAATTCCTTATCCAAACCGCCTCTTTAGCATCAGCTGATGCTGCGATGTACTCAGCCTCAGTGGTTGAATCCGCGATGGTGTCTTGCTTGGAACTCTTCCAAGAGACAGCACCACCATTGAGCATGAATACAAATCCAGAGGTTGACTTCGAATCATCCACGTCACATTGGAAGCTAGAATCAGTGTAGCCTTCCAATTTCAGTTCACCACCCCCATAGACCATGAACATATCATTAGCCCTTCGTAAGTACTTAAGAATATCTTTCACGGCCTTCCAATGCATTTGGCCGGGGTTGGCCTGGTAACGGCTCGTGACACTCAGAGCATATGCGACATCTGATCTAGTTGAGATCATGCCATACATAATACTACCTATTGCCGAGGCATATGGCACACGTGTCATACTCTCTATCTCCTCATCAGTCTTTGGACACATAGACTTAGATAGAGTGACCCCGTGGCACATAGGTAGGTGTCCTCTCTTGGACTCTTCCATAGATAACCGCTTAAGTATGGTATCGATGTAGGTAGCTTGGGTGAGTCCGAGCATCCGTTTCGATCTATCTCGATAGATCTGTATTCCAAGAATATAGGACGGCTTCACCCATGCCCTTCATCGAGAATCTACTAGACAACCACACTTTAGTTGACAGTAACATTCCTACATCATTCCCAATGAGTAGAATGTCATCAACATAAAGTACAAGGAATGTCACAGCATTCTTAACTACCTTCTTATATACACATGGCTCCTCGGTATTCTTGATGAAACCAAATTCCTTAATTGTTTCATCGAATCTCAGGTTCCAAATTCTCGATGCTTGTTTGAGACCGTAGATCGATCTCTGAAGTTTGCATACTTTATGCTCACTTCCTACAGATGTGAAACCCTCAGGCTGCGTCATATAGATCTCTTCCTTAATGTTTCCATTAAGGAACGCAGTTTTCACATCCATTTTCCATATCTCATAGTTGTACCATGCGGCTATGGCTAGTAGGATTCTAATTGACTTGAACATTGCGACTGGTGAAAAAGTTTCATCATAGTCAACACCTTGCCTTTGAGTGTAACCTTTCGCGATCAGTCGTGCCTTGTAGGTCAGTACCTTACCATCAGGCCCAAGTTTTCTCTTGTATATCCATTTACACCCAATAAGAACTATTCCTTCGGGAGGATTAACAAGAGTACAAACTTGGTTTGAATGCATTGAGTCAATCTCAGACTGCATTGCTTCAAGCCACAAATTAGAATCAGCATCGGAAATTGCCTCCTTGAATGTTCTTGGATCACATCCAATAACTTGATCACTTTGATCATCTTCAAGGAGGAAACCATATCTATCAGGAGCCCTAGGAATCCTTTCAGATCTTCTAGGTGCGACCATTTCTGGTATTAGCTCTTGATGTGCGGGAGATTCACTTGGTACTTCAGATGGTTCTCGAACATCTTCGAGTTCTACTATCTTACCTTTTCTATCAAGTAGAAATTCCCTTTCCAAAAAGGTGGCATTTCTAGAAACAAACACATTTGTTTCATTTGGATAGTAGAAGCAGTATCCAATGGAATTATTTGGATACCCAATGAAGTAATATAAGATGGATCTATTATCCAGCTTATCTCCCACTGTCTGCTTTACGTAAGCAGGACATCCCCAAATCCTCATATATGAGTATTTGGGCGGCTTGCCCATCCATATCTCATATGGAGTCTTATCCACAGCCTTGGTGTGGACATTGTTCAACAACATTACCGCCGTTTCGAGCGTATAGCCCCAAAACGAGGTAGGAAGCTCAGTGAAGCTCATCATAGATCGAACCATGTCCATCAAGATTCGATTACGACGCTCCGCTACATCATTTAGTTGTGGTGTGGCCGGAGGGGTCCACTGTGAGAGAATCACATTCTCTTTAAGATAGTCTTGAAATTCAGCACTCAAGTATTCTCCACCTCGATCGGATCGAAGTTCTTTAATACTTTTCCCCAACAGATTTTCTACTTCAGCCTTGAATTCTTTGAAATTTTCAAAGGATTCAGACTTGTGCTTCATTAAGTACAAGTACCCATACCTAGAATGATCATCGGTAAAGGTGATGAAGTATGTGTGACCGTACTTAGTACCAATGCTAAGTGGGCCACATACATCAGCGTGGATCAAATCCAATAGGCCTTGAGCACGTTCAGGCTTGCCCGTGAAGGGTTGTTTAGTCATTTTTCTTTCTGAGAGAAGATTCACAAGTCGACAGGGAGTTAATGTCAGACGTATCAAACATGTCACTCCTAGCCAACTTGTTCATCCTACTCAAGGAAATGTGACCTAGCCTAGCATGCCAAAGTTGTGCCGGGTTTAAGCTATCGTTTTTCCTTTTAATAGTTGTTGTATGTGTTTTCACATCGCGAGTTGGAACTCTTTTAATTTTAAGGTGTATAGATCGTTTTCGCGTTCCCCAATTCCAATCAAACATTCATTCTTGTATATATTACAAATCGAATTAGCAAAAAAAAAAAAGAATATCCATCACTATCAAGCATAAAAACAGAAATAATGTTCTTTATTAACTCGGGAACAAACAAAACATTTCTCAATAACAACTTAAAATTCGAAGACAAAAATAAATAAGCATCTCCTATAGATACTGCAGCAACCCTTGCTCCATTGCCCAGCCTCAAGTGGGTCTCACCCTCTCTAAGACGTCGGATTCTTGTCATTACCTACAAATCATTGCAGATATGAGATCCACATCCGATATCAAGTACCCAAGAAGTCGAGTTAAGAGACATATTTATTTCAATGTAGAATATACCTTTTGCAGTTCGCAACTGCTCGAGGTACTCCCTGAAGTTCCTCATCCAGTGCCAAGGTTTGTGGTAGTGGTGGCAAACATCCTCAGATTTGTTTGGCTTGGAAGCCTTTACCTTGGGATTCTTGGCGGGCTTTTCCTCCTTTGCAGGGGCAGAACGCTTCTTGCCCTTGCGTTTGGGCCCCTTCTTCGCAGAGGAAGAAGAGCCCATAAGGAGGACGGGCTTGTCCTTCTTTATGGTTCCCTCAAACACTACAAGCATGTTCACCACCTCTTCAAGGGTGGCTTCCAGCTTGTTCATGTTAAAGTTGACCACAAATGGGTCGAATGCAGTAGGTAGTGAGAGGAGAAGCAAATCCACAGACAGCTCATGTGGAAGTGTGATATCAAGGCCCACTAACTTTTCAATGAGCCCAATCATACGAACCCCATGCTCGCGGACCGAAATCCCATCGTGCATGCGGCTCGTCATAAGCTCTTTGACAGTAGTGAACCTCTCAGTCCGAGAGTTCTCCCCATACAGCTCTTTGAGATGAAGGTGTATGTCAGCAGCATACACCGTCTTCTCGAAATGCCGCTGCATTTCGTTAGACATCGATGCCATCACATAGCATCGTGTCTTAAGCTCGTCATCCCACCATTTATTCAGCTTTGTCAGCTCCTCAGGGCTGATATCGGCAGGGGCTTCATTCGGAGGGCTCTTCTCTAACGTGTAGAGAAGTTTCTCCGAAGCCAATACAATATTGAGGTTTCGAAGCCAGTCTTGGTAGTTCAGACCAGTGAACTTGTTGCTATCCAGTATAGCAGCAAGTGGATTTTTGATCGAAGACATTGTAAAAGCAGTTTATACTGAATGAAAAGCAGACATGCATTACAGACTATTTATGAAAAACGCTAAGACATAAAACAAGGTCATTTAGTTTTATGAATTACCCTCCCTCTATTTTAACGATTTCACCACCCTATAATGAAATCGAGAAAGCAAGTTTCCTTAGTGGGTACACAGAGTTCAATTAAGGACCATGGTCCCGAATAATATCAGCCAACCATGACCCTCAAAAGGTAGAGTCCAATTTCACCAGGTGCAACCTCCATGTATTTACCTCACGTCCAGTAAAGGCCCAATAATATGACGCCGATTACTATCACGTGTCAAGATGACCCATAAATGTTGAGTTGTGAAGGACGGTCCCCTTAACGTCCCCAATAATATGAGCCAACGTTAAAGGGAGTTTCAACCAACTCACAGCGAGTGTCAATGACATGTACAGCTTTACGGTATACATAACCCCCTCAATATATGAGCCGGGCCATGTATACGGGTAGCATCGACGTACACTCATTGTTGATGGAAGGTAGGAAAATTTAAACAAATTTAAATTCCCTTAGCTTCATGATCTTATCGAATATAACCATGACACTTTTAATCTTGATATTAATTTTAAATCATATTTAAAATGAGGGATTTTAGTTTTGGAAAATTTGGTCTCATTAATTTTAAATCACAATTTAAACGCGGATTCAATCAGATATATATATCGCATATATAAAATTTGGGATGATTGATAAGCGAGAGCTATGCGATCCGTGGTTGCCAAGCACGGACCTAGGTCCATCCTAGGTGAAATGCAGTATGCAATGCAATCCTATTACATTAGCTTCAAGTTTTACAAATCTTCGGTCTTCAATATCTTTGATCATCATCTCCACCATCTTCAAATTTGTCCTCCCACTAAGTCTAGTATTTACAATTAAATAGCCATGACAAATAGGGATACAAATTTAAGGGGTGGGAACGGGCCATAAACCAGGCCCACTTTAAATATATATCAACAATATTACAACCAAAATTCTCAAAAACTAGCATACACCTAACACATTGGGCACGGCTCTATCATCCCAAACTACAATCAATTTAAATAATTGACATAAATAAATACTCAAATCAAATTTGATAATTTTCCAACAAAATCATATTTTAAATATAAAATCATATTTTGTCAATTTTAATTGCATTATATTGGGCTTAAAATAATTTTAGGCCCAAAATCTCAAAAATTCCAAAAATCAATTTTGGTCCGACCAAAATGGCCCAATATCAAATATTGGCCCGAAAACCCCTCGGGCCACCCATGACAGGCCCGAAACAAATCCTAGAAGTCAAAACAGTGTCGCAACACTGCCTCGGGATCGCCGCACGGCGGCGGTGCCGCATGCTGCGCGCGCCCCCGCGCCCAACGATTGCGCATGGGGGCGGCCACCTGCGCGCAGGTGGGCGGCAGGCGCCGCGTGCTAACGTGCGCGACAATCTCGTACGGTGGCCGGCCACGGCACTGTAGCTGCGCGCAGCTACAGTGCCCAGCACGCGCACGCTAAAGTGCGCAGCATCCGCAACGCGCGCACGTTGTGCGCGCGGGCGCCACAAGCCGCGGGCACGTTGCGCGCGGCGGCGCCCGATCCAATTTTTTTTTTTTGTTTTTGAAAATTTGAGATGTTATGCAATTCATGGCATAATTTATGCATGGACAGATCCGAGCCTTGGCTCTGATACCACTGTTGGCGCAGCGGCGGATCCGGATCCCATTTCGCGTGGCGCAGTGGAAGTTAAAATTTTGCACCGGGAATCGGTCAATACATAACAATCAAAGCATTAAAACATACATAGGATGTTTTAAAAAAGATACCTTGCTGGCGTCTAGGCGCCTGGCTCCGACCAGATTCACAGGGAATCTGGCACTTCAACAGTAGGCGGCGGTAGATCTCCTAATCCGGTCCACGATTGGAATCACACCTCCTTCGTCAGTCTTCACTAGAAGAGCTGACGAATTTATCATGAATGGAACCTCCTCGTCGACGTGATCGGAACAAGTCCAACCACGAAGAAAACGGACGGCGGCGGGCGGCGGCGCAAGGCGGCCGTGAGGTGGAAGTGGAGAGGGGGGCGGCTAGTGCTAGGTCTAGGGTATGAGAGTTTTTGTTATATTGTAGCCCTAGACCAAGTCATGTATATAAAAGTGATACATGGGCTTTAACCAACCCAATGGGCCTGGGGCGGGCCCAGGTCCACATGAACATTCGATTAATTCCTATCACCGTGGCTTCATCATAACTCCGATCGACGATATGATTGGACCGAACTACACAGTTTCCAAAATTGAGTATTATGATGCGAAAACAATTTTTCAGACCACCTAGTCCAAAATTGCAGTTTAGCCCCTCAAGTTTCAAAGATAGTCAAACTAGCCCAAACTTTAGGTAAATTTCAATTTGACCCCTGTCGACTTTTAGGAAGTCGCACTCCCTAAATTCCTCATCCTATGCTCAACACATTGAGCTCAGTTTCCGTGCGGGAATCGTGAAGCCAGTACTTGTGTGACCCTCAATGGTTCAGGGATACAGCTAGCCGTTGGCTCACAACCATTGCGACTCCGAAATCACAATTTCGGACTTACCCATCGGATCATGGTAAAGCGCCTAGCAACGTCGCTCCATGATCCCCTAGGTATCACTGATAGTGCCTGCAAGAACCAGTTGGTCATGGTTAGCGTACAGTACGGTCCTTTCAACACATATATCCCGATCAGATCAACGACCATTGGTATATCGAGAGTCGCTAGAGATCCGATAACTATGCATACATCTCGGAGATCAAATAGTGACATCACGAGTGTTACTAGGTAAACCCATTTACCTAAAACACATCTAGTACTATGGCCAGAGATTTATCACACTATTACCTCCTCAGATAGCATAGGATATCCACGCATAAAAGCGAGCGATGAATCCTCGACAACGAAGCATCGACTCCTACTTGCATCGGGTCCTCACCCAATCCCGCCACCTAATGACCCCAACTGAGTCGGTAAACGGGTCAAAGTGAGGCACCTATCATGTAGAGTCTCAATGACATTTCGAGTAGTGAGGACTAATCGGTACAACCAAGACCTCGGACTTATCGACTCGAAAAATGGTAACCACTTGGAAAGTCCGAACGAGGGTAGTTCGATAGATCACCAGGTCACTATCCATCTGCATGCTCAGAACATCACAATGTTCCCTACCAATTAAACATGGTACTTCGCATCGCAGATGCTAGTCTCAAGCTCGGGCGGCCTTATCCTCATTTTGACAGTCCAATCGACTAGGAACGAGTTCAGAATACACAGTGACTATTAGATGTGTTTCATGATAGCCATCATATCCACTATCACATCTAACATACACTATGGTGCATTCTAGGTCTTTATCCAACACAATTGTTAACATTATAACATAATGAAAATAAAGAATGCCATAAAAGAAATGCGAATTTCATAAATAAAGATCGTTATACAAAGAGTCAATAAAACCCACACGCCACAAGTTGGCTAGTTGGGCATCTACTCTAACACTCATAACTCTTCTGCCTGCTCTGAGCTGTTCTCATCCGTTCTCTAATCCTTCTAACAGCTTCGATTTTTTTCTCTATCACATCTGGTCCTAGACCAGCTCGTTCTTCTACCTCATCGCATTGAAGAGGTGTTCTACATTTGCGACCATAGAGAGCTTCGTATGGGGCCATCTATATAGAATCCTGGAAACTGTTATTATGCGCGAACTCTACCAACGGTAGCTTTAAATCCCAACTCTCTGAAAATCCGCAATACAAGCCCTGATTAGATCCTCTAAAATCTGAATCACCCTTTCAGATTGTCCATCTGTCTGGGGGTGAAAGGCTGTGCTAAATGTCACTTAGTACCCAAAGCTCTATGTAAACTCTTCAAGAAAGCTGACCTATACTTCGAATCTCTATCAGATACAATCGAAACTGGAACACCATGCAGCCTTACTATTTCCTTCACATACAGATCTGCGTATCTGCTCACATAATATGTTGTCTTAACTGGTAAGAAGTGAGCTGACTTAGCGAGTCGGTCTACTATAACCCAAATAGAATTGTATCCTTGAACAGTCCTGGGTAAACCAACTATAAAATCCATAGCTATACTCTCCCATTTCCATTCTGGAATATGCAGGGCTTCAACATTCCCGTGGGTCTTTGGTGTTCAGCTTTCACCATTTGGCACGTCAAACATTCCGAGACAAATCTTGAAATATCTCGTTTCATTCCTGGCCACCAATACAACTTCTGAAGGTCTTTATACATCTTAGTACTCCCCGGATGCACGGAGTATGGGGCTGTGTGGGCTTCTACCATCAGATCTGACCTTAGGGTGTCTACTTGGGGCACCCACATCCGGCCATGAAATCTCACTACTCCTCCTTCTGAGAAATAGAGACTGCTACCTCTCTCTCTATCTTGTTTAACCCACTTCTGAAGCTACTCATCTCTCATCTGTCCTTCTCGGATCTGGTCTATCAGATTTGATTGAATGGTGAGGTCTACCAAAATCACAGTACCAGTGCTGGGCACCAACTCTAATCCAAACTTTTCAATATCATAAACCAATGGCCTCTGGACAATGAGCTGGGCTAATCCAATTGATTTCCTACTTAGGGCATCTGCCACCACATTGGCCTTTCCTGGATGATAGCTGATTGTACAATCATAATCCTTCACTAGCTCTAGCCATCTCCTCTGCCTCATATTGAGTTCCTTTTGGGTGAAAAAGTATTTGAGGCTCTTATGATCCGTAAATATCTCACACTTCTCCCCATAGAGGTAATGTCTCCAGATCTTCAAGCCAAGACTATAGCTGCCAGCTCTAAGTCATGCGTGGAATGGTTTTTCTCATGATCCTTAAGTTGTCTGGATGCGTAGGAGATTACTCTAGGTCCAGCATCAGCATAACACCTAAACCCAACTTGGACGCATCGGTAAAAATAACAAACTTTCCTTGATCAGATGGCATGGTTAGCACAGGAGCTTCTACCAAAGCTTGATTCAACTTATCAAAGATGAGTTGGCAATCTGGGGTCCAATCATATTTAATCTGCTTTCTTATTAGCGAGGTTAAAGAACTGCTATCTTTGAAAACCCTTGAATGAATCGCCTATAGTATCCGGCTAAACCCAAGAAACTCCTTACTTCTAAAACAGATTTGGGAAATGGACATTCACGTACAGCTTCTACCTTGGCCGGTTCCACTTCTAGTCCATCCTTGGATATAATTTGACCTAAGAACGCAACTTTCTCCAACCAAAAATCATATTTATAAACTTAGCGAACAACTGCTTACTCTTCAAAACTTGAAGCACTGTCCTTAGATGGTCTGCGTGCTCAGATCTAGTCTTAGAGTACACAAGAATATCGTCTATGAACACAACTATGAATTGATCCAAAAATGGTTGAAAAACTCTATTCATCAGGTCCATAAAAGCTGAGGGTGCATTAGTAAGTCCAAAGGGCATTACTAAAAACTCATAATGGCCATAGAGGGTTCTAAAGGCTATCTTACAGATGTCAGCTGGTTTAATCTTCAATTGATGGTAACCAGATCTCAAGTCGATCTTAGAAAAGACTTTTGTCCCTTCAGCTGGTCAAAAAGATCCTCAATCCTAGGAAGGGGATTGTGACACCCTCGCCCATGGGTGTCAATGGATTTGGGTTAAATGAAATAATAAAAGGAGAAGAAGGGCTGAATGATAATTGTGTAAGCTGTATTTCTTACACAAAAAAATTTCGAAATGCAAACACAAACTGGCGCCAAGTATAAATAGCTGAAATAAATTCGGATAACAGATTTGATATAAGTTTCAATGTGCGATATTACAACTACTGGAATTCTATATGAATTCAACATTGTTGTAATGGATCTAATACAGATTTGTCAAAAGATCAAAAACAACAATAGCTGTGCGGAAAACATTGGCCGTTGATAAACAGAACACACCATAGCTGGTTCAGCTCCCGCCGCCCGTCTGCCCCAGACCTGTCTCACATGCACCATTTAAAAGCTAATGAGCCTAGAGGCTCAGCAAGCAACATCTGAGGATAACAAATCACTTAATGCAGGCAAACATCTCATATCTAACATAACTTAGTTTAAAGGAAGGCATTTAAACTTTAAACATCATTCGTAAAAATCATGTTCGGGGAATCACCCAGATCTTATCATAATTTTCTTGTGATTTATGGCTTAAAAGCTCTCCTTAGGTCCTTTAGAACTTGATCAAGCTACTTCTGAATTCAGTCTTTATGGCATGAAGCCCTATATGAAGGGGCAACCGAAACACTCGACGACTGCTCACCCTTCCTTTATGAAGGGGAAACTGTCTTGATAGGTGCTCACCATTCCTTTATGACCGTCTGTTATCTATGCCATAAATCCTTTAAAAACTCAAATTTTCTTCCTTTAAACTCATAGTTGATTTAAAAAGGATTTGAAAATCTTCGGGGTTCACTTCATTTCAAAACTCGAATTTCTTTGAAATCTCACTGAGCATCAGATTAGACTACTGGGGACTTAACGCTAGGGTGAGAAACAGATATAGCTAACGAAAATAGTAGTCGGATGCAAAACAAAATCTTAGTCGTGGAAACAGGTTCGACCATAGTATCGCTAACGTAAAAAAATAGATGTGGTAAAGGAACAGTATCGTTAGCGTAATCAGATTTGACTTTAGAAATGTATCGCTAGCATCAAAGAAGTTTTGACTATGGAATAGTAGTGCTAGCGTGAAACGTATTTGAGTTCTGGGTTGATGTCGCTAGCGGGAAAGCAGATGTGACAGTAGAAATAGTGTCTTAGGAGTAAAATAGATTTCACTCACTGTGAGACCTGGATTTCTAATCAAGATTTAATTGTTGGATTGTATCGGTTTTTAGAGATTTCTGGTGGTTTAGATCTGTGTTGGTAAGTTTGGTTTGCATTTTCGGGTCTGAAATAGCATTTGGATCAATTCTGGGAGTTTTCGTGTTTTTGAGATTTTTGTGTGAAAGCTGATTTTTGTGAAAGCTGGTTTTATTGAGAAGCTGGTCGAATTTGTGTAATCCAGTCGTAGCGTTTATTTTGGAAACGTGAGATTCCAAAACGTCGTCGTTTGGAGAGATCTAGTAGCGCTTGAAATACCAGTCGCTGGTTTAGTGTATGTGTATCGAGTTGGACACGGTGTCGTTTGAAAAGTTGGAGCGACGTCGTTTTGGTGTAGCGCTAGTATGAAATCTGATCGTGTGTGTGTGAGTGCCTGTTGGTTGTTCAGCCGAAGCAGATGTCAACGCGGGTCAAAATTCCAATAGCGCGAGAAGAAAACGTCGTCGTTTGGATGTTGCGGCTGGTTGTCCAGCTGCGAGAAGATTTGTTCGCTACTGTAGCTTGCAGCTAATGGAGGTTACTGTAGCTTGCAGCTGGTATTGTGCGAGAGCTATCGACCAGATTTGATGACATCAGCGGTGCGACGCCGTTTTGTTTAGTTGCAACGCTGCGTTTCATATGTTGCGGCTGGTACCAGATTTTGGAGATTTCCCGTGATGTTTAAACCAGTCGTCTGGTTGTCCAGATTTTGGTTGAGAACCAGTCGTAGGTAGTGTTCTACGACGTCGTTTTGTTTTGCGTTGTTTGAGATTTCAGCAGCTGGTTTCTTTGCACCTGCTGGTTGTATTTGTTGTTGGTGCCTGCTGGTTATGTCGGTGGATGATTTAACCAGCTTTTGCGAGATGTATATAAGAATACTTGGTCTTCGATTTGAGACATCAGATCCCATACTTAGAATATTTTCCCCGATTGTGTTCTTCGCTTCGAACCCTAGGTTACTATTTACCGTAGCTTTTCTTCGGCAATTCCCATCGTTTCCGGCCGCTGTTTGGTACGTTCAAGGTAGCGTTGGACTCCTCTTGTGAAGCTCTATCATTCTATACCGCTTTTGGAAGCTGTGGTTGGCTAGTTGAGGAACGTGAAGTTGCTGCCCGATTGTGCGTTTTGTAGTGCAGGTAGAACTTCGTTCCTTTGTGATGAGATCTTGTTCCTAGCCTTGGTTTAAGCTTCCAGTAAGTTGTTTCGATAGTAATTGTGTTGGTTGAGCGTGGCTCCCAGCCTTGAGCTTCTGTGATTGGCCGTGAGTTTCTGTGCAGCTTTTGAGATCTGTGTGTTGTGTATTTAGCAGGTTGCTATCCAGATATCTCGGGCTTGTTTTGTAGTAATTGTTGCACAAAAGTATAAGGTACGGATCTGATCTTTATGTAGCTGGGAATTGGCGTGAGAATGAATGCTAGATGGCTGTTGTGCATTGATGTGGATGTTGCTGTGTGCATACATGATTTCTGTTGATCGTTTAGCTGGCCTGTTATGCATACATGCATTTCCCATATTGCATTCATATTGTTATTGCAGCCATTGTTCGTATCTTGTATTGTTGTTGTTGATTCTTACCAGGATGCGAGGGCGAGCGGAAATACCGCACTCTCATCTCCCTGCTGGGATCGTTAGCCACCATGCGCCGAGTGGTTAACTACCACAGTTCATGGGCGAGGCAACGGCAGGTTGAGTTGTTTGATGCATCTGGTATTCGTGTGTTGTATCACGGCGAGTGGCTCATTACCACACTGTGAACACACCCCGTGGCCACTGTTGTTGCAGATTCTTGGAGCTGT
>KQ987267.1:90594-105154 GCA_001598015.1 Dorcoceras hygrometricum
AGGATAGGCATAGTGCTCGCAGTCATACTCGTGTTAGTGATGAGGAGGAGGAAGTTGGTGACTTGCCTCCCCTGGTGCAGCGGATGGACGTAGTGATCGCTCGGTTTCAGAGGATGAACCCTCCAGTCTTCAATGGTGATGAGTCCAGTGAGGATGCGGACTCGTGGCTCCGGAACGTCATCTTTCTTTTCGATCGATGTCAGTATGATGATGAGCTCCGTTTGAGTTTAATGCTTCTACTGCTTAGGAAGGCCGCAGAGCGCTGGTGGCCGAGGCGCTTCTAGTACTTTGGAGGAGACCGGCGTTGGGATCTCTTGGAACAGTTTTTTCGAGACCTTCCGGCAGGAGTATGTACCTGAGTCTTATGTGAACACCCGGGAGCGGGAGTTCGACCATCTGGAGCAGGGTTCCATGACTGTTCGGGAGTATGCTAGGAAGTTCTCTTCTCTGTTGGCATACGTTCCTCATGTTTCTGGCCGGGAGAGGGCCAAGTGGACTCGATTTATTGAGGGCTTGAATGAAGAGTTGTATCAGATGGTTTTGACTAGTAAGCCCAAGACTTACGTTGAGGCTGTGGACAGTGCCATTCACATTGAGGAAGGTTTGCGTAGCCGTCGTGCTCGTCGGCAACAGGCACCGCAGGGTGGTCGTCATGCTATTCAGGGAGCGCAGTCTTCTCAGTCCTCCCAGTCAGCCTATCAGCCCCAGCAGCAGCAGCATCAGCCACAGGTGGCACAGCATTCTGGCCGTCAGAGGTTTCGACCCCGAGGTAAGCAATTCAAGAAGAAGTCGGGTTCTGGCTCTTCTGGTTCGGGCAGCTCGAGTAGCAGTGGTTCTCGAGCTGAGTTTTGCGGCTTTTGCAGTGGAAAGCATCCGTACACGCAGTGTGTTGGTGTGCAGGGTTCCTGCAACCTTTGTGGTCAGTACGGGCATTTTGCGAGAGTGTGTCCGTCAGCTGGATCACAACAGATCGCGGCCCAGCCTCAGGGTCGGGGAGGTCAGTCTAGGGGCCGTTCTCAGCAGTTTCAGCAGCCCCGTTTGGGTGAGACTCAGTTTAGGCCGTTTCAGTAACCTGGCCCTTCGCGCTTTGGGCAGTCGTCTCAGCCTTTCTTCTCAGGACCCCAGCATTCTCAGGTTAACGCCATTACAAGGGAGCAGGCCGAGGAGACACCGAGCCGGGTGATTGGAGGTACATGTCTTGTCTTTGACTTTCCTGCTCGTGTGTTGTTTGACACCGGTGCATCGCATTCGTTTATTTCTGATTCATTTGTTGTTGAGAGTGGTCTGTGTACCATCCCTTTACGCGATTCCGTTTCTGTTTCTACCCCTGGTGTTGTGAGCCTGTTCTCACATGAGGTTTTGTTGGATGGTGTGTTGCGGTTTGGTGAGCATGTCCTGTTAGCGAACTTGATCCGTTTGATGCTTTGGGATTTCGATTGCATAGTTGGGATGGATGTGCTGTCCAACTATAGGGCCTCCGTGGACTGTTTCCATGGGATTGTGCGTTTTAGGCCTATGTCTGGCGAGAAGTGGGACTTCTACGGCCAGGACTCTAGATCAAAGATTCCGTTGATCTCAGCGATGGAGATGTTTAGCTTGTTGTCTTTGGGGAATGCTGGCTTTATGGTTTACGCTTTGGATGCGTCTTCTTCTTCCCGCGTTCAGCTTAGCGATGTTCCCGTGGTGCGATATTTCCCGGATGTTTAATGAATGTTACCTTGCTGGCGTCTAGGCGCCTGGCTCCGACCAGATTCACAGGGAATCCGGCACTTCACTGTAGGCGGCGGTAGATTCTCCTTAATCAGGTCCACGACCAGAATCTGGATTCCTTCTTCAGTCTGCACTAGAAGATCTGACGAATTTGGCACGAACGGAATCTCCTCGACAAGGTGATCGGAACAAGTCCGATCACGCGATCAACGGCGGCGGCACGACGGCGGAGGGGCGGCGGCCGTGAGGTTGTGAGGGAGAAGGGGGTGGCGCCTTTTGGAGCTAGGGTTGGAGTTCTAGTGTTATGTCATGTAGCCCTAGGTCTAGCATAAGTAGATCAATGATGGGCTTGAACCAATCCAATGGGCCTGGGTCAGGCCCAGGTCCATATGAACATTCGGTTCGTTTCCATCACCGTGGCTCCATCACAAGTCCGATCTTGATGTGAAAATAATTTTTCAGACCACCTAGTCCAAAATTGCAGTTTAGCCCATCAACTTTGGGAAATCGCAATTTGACCCCTGTTGACTTTTAGGAAGTCGCACTCCCTAAATTCCTCCTCTTATGCTCAACACATTGAGCTCAGTTTCCGTGCGGAAATCGTGAATCCAGTACTTGTATGACCCTCAATGGTTCAGGGATACAGCTAGCCGTGGGCCCACAACCATTGTGATACCGAAATCACAATTTCGGACTTGCCCATCGGACCATGATAAAGCGCCTAGCAACATCGCCCCATGATCCCCTAGGTGTCACTGATAGTGCCTGAAAGAGCCAGTCGGTCATGGTTAGCGTACAGTACGGTCCTTTCAACACATATATCCCGATCAGATCAACGACCATTGCTAAATAGAGAGTCGCTAGAGATCCGATAACTGTGCATACATCTTGGAGATCAAATAGTGACATCGCGAGTGTTACTAGGCAAACCCATTTACCTAAAACACATCCAGTACTCTGGCCAGAGATTTATACACTATTATCTCCTCAGATAGCATAGGATATCCACGCATGAAAGCGAGCGGTGAATCCTCGACAACGAAGCATCGACTCCTACATGCATCGGGACCTCACCCAATCCCGCCACCTAATGACCCCAAGTGAGTCGGTAAATGGGTCAAAGTGAGGCGCCTATCATGTAGAGTCTCAATGACGTTTCGAGTAGTGAGGACTAATCAGTACAACCAAGACCTCGGACTTATCTACTCGACAAATGATAACCACTTGGAAAGTCCGAACGAGGGTAGTTCGATAGATCATCAGGTCACTATCCATCTGCATGCTCAGAACATCACAATGTTCCCTACCAATGAAACATGGTACTTCACATCGCAGATGCTAGTCTCAAGCTCGGGCGGCCTTATCCTCATTTTGACGGCCCAATCGACTAGGAACGTGTTCAGAATACACTGTGACTATTAGAAGTGTTTCATGATAGCCATCATATCCCCTATCACATCTAACATACACTATGGTGCATTCTAGGTCTTTATCCAACACAATTGTTAACATTATAACATAATGAAAATAATGAATGCCATGAAAGAAATGCGTATTTGTTTCATGATAGCCATCATATCCCCTATCACATCTAACATACACTATGGTGCATTCTAGGTCTTTATCCAACACAATTGTTAACATTATAACATAATGAAAATAATGAATGCCATGAAAGAAATGCGTATTTCATAAACAAAGATCGTTATACACAAGAGTCAATAGAACCCACACGCCACAAGTTGGATAGTTCGGCATCTACTCTAACAATCTCCCACTTGCCCTATAGCCAACTACTCATCAGACGCAGTCCCATTGTTTCACGATGATTTTAAAACAATGGTCCTGGCAAGGGCTTCGTAAGTGGATCAGCAATGTTGTCTGCAGAGGCGACTCTCTCAACTGCTATGTCACCCCTAGCCACAATATCCCGGATTATGTGGTATTTCCTCAGTATATGTTTGGATCTTTGGTGAGACCTAGGCTCCTTTGCTTGCGCAACGGCACCCGTGTTGTCGCAGTACACCGGGACTGGACCAACTCCATCAGTGATGACGCCCAACTCTTGGACAAAATTCCTTATCCAAACCGCCTCCTTAGCAGCAGTTGATGCTGCGATGTACTCAGCCTCAGTGGTTGAATCCGCAATGGTGTCTTGCTTGGAACTCTTCCAAGAGACAGCACCACCATTGAGCATGAATACAAATCCAGAGGTAGACTTCGAATCATCCACGTCACATTGGAAGCTAGAATCAGTGTAGCCTTCCAATTTCAGTTCACCACCCCCATAGACCATGAACATATTCTTAGTACTTCGTAAGTACTTAAGAATATCTTTCACAGCCTTCCAATGCAATTGGCCGGGGTTGGCCTGGTAGCGGCTCGTGATACTCAGAGCATATGAAACATCCAGTCTAGTTGAGATCATGCCATACATAATACTACCTATTGCCGAGGCATATGGCACACGTGTCATACTCTCTATCTCCTCATCAATCTTTGGACACATAGACTTAGATAGAGTGACCCCGTGGCACATAGGTAGGTGTTCTCTCTTGGACTCTTCCATAGAGAACCGCTTAAGTATGGTATCGATGTAGGTAGCTTGGGTGAGTCCGAGCATCCTTTTCGATCTATCTCGATAGATCTGTATTCCAAGAATATAGGATCCTTTTCGATCTATCCCGATAGATCTGTATTTCAAGAATATAGGATGCTTCACCCATGTCCTTCATCGAGAATCTACTAGACAACCACACTTTAGTTGATTGCAACATTCCTACATCATTCCCAATGAGTAGAATGTCATCAACATAAAGTACAAGGAATGTCACAGCGCTTTTGACTACCTTCTTGTACACATGGCTCCTCGAGATTCTTGATGAAACCAAATTCCTTAATTGTTTCATCGAATCTCAGGTTCCAACTCCTCGATGCTTGTTTGAGACCATAGATTGATCTCTAAAGTTTGCATACCTTATGCTCACTTGCTACAGATGTGAAACCCTCAGGCTGCGTCATATAGATCTCTTCCTTAATGTTTCCATTGAGGAACGCAGTTTTCACATCCATTTGCCATATCTCATAGTCGTACCATGCGGCTATGGCTAGTAGGATTCTAATTGACTTGAACATTGTGACTGGCGAAAAAGTTTCATCATAGTCAACACCTTGCCTTTGAGTGTAACCTTTCGCGACCAGTCGTGCCTTGTAGGTTAGTACCTTACCATCAGGCCCGAGTTTTCTTTTGTTTATCCATTTGCACCCAATAGGAACAATTACTTCGGGAGGATTAACAAGAGTCCAAACTTGGTTCGCATTCATCGAGTCAATCTCAGACTTCATTGCTTCAACCCACAAATTAGAATCAGCATCGGAAATCGCCTCCTTGAAAGTTCTTGGATCATATCCAATAACTTGATCATTTTGATCATGTTCAAGGAGGAAACCATATCTTTCAGGAGCCCTAGGAATCCTTTCAGATCTCCTAGGTGCGACCATTTCTGGTACTGGATCTGGAGGTGCGGGAGACTCACTTGGTACTTCAGATGGTTCTCGAACCTCTTCGAGTTCTACTATCTTGCCTTTTCTATCAAGTATAAATTCCCTTTCCATAAATGTGGCATTTCTAGAAACAAACACTTTTGTTTCGTTGGGATAGTAGAAGTAGTATCCCATGGAATTCTTTGGATACCCAATGAAGTAACATAAGATGGATCTATTATCCAGCTTATCTCTCACTGTCTGCTTCACGTAAGCCGGACATCCCAAAATATTCATGTATGAGTATTTGGGCGGCTTGCCCATCCATATCTCATATGGAGTTTTATCCACTACCTTGGTGTGGACATTGTTCAACAACTTTACCGCCCCTTTCGAGCGCATAGCCCCAAAACGAGGTAGGAAGCTTAGTGAAGCTCATCATAGATCGAACCATGTCCATCAAGGTTCGATTACGATGCTCCGCTACACCATTGAGCTGTGGTGTGGCCGGAGGGGTCCACTGTGAGAGAATCCCATTCTCTCTGAGATAGTCTTGAAATTCAGCACTCAAGTATTCACCACCACGATCGGATCGCAGTGCTTTCATACTTTTCCCTAACTGATTTTCTACTTTAGCCTTGAATTCTTTGAACCTTTCAAAGGATTCAGACTTGTGCTTCATTAAGTACAAGTACCCATACCTAGAGTGATCATCGGTAAAGGTGATGAAGTATGTGTGTCCATACTTAGTACCAATGCTAAGTGGGCCACACACATCAGTATGGATCAAATCCAATAGGCCTTGAGCACGTTCAGGTTTGACCTTGAAGGATTGTTTAGTCATCTTTCCTTTGAGACAAGATTCACAAGTCGGTAGGAAGTTAATGTCTGACAAATCAAACATGTCACTCCTAACCAATTTGTTCATCCTACACAGGGAAATATGACCTAGCCTAGCGTGCAAAAGTTGTGCTGGGTTCAAGCTATCGTTTTTCCTTTGAATTGTTGTTGTATGTGTTTCGACATCGCGAGTTGGAACTTGTTTTAATTTTAAGGTGTATAGATCGTTTTCGCGTTCCCCAATTCCAACCAAACTTCATTCTTGTAAATATTGCAAATCGAATTAGCAAACATACAAGAATATCCATCACTATCAAGCATAGAAACAGAAATAATGTTCTTTATTAATTCGGGAATAAACAAAACGTTTCTCAATAACAACTTAAAATCAGAAGACAGAAATAAATAAACATCTCCTATAGCTACTGCAGCAACTCTTGCTCCATTGCCCAGCCTCAAGTGGGTCTCACCCTCTCTAAGACGTCGGCTTCTTGTCATCACCTGCAAATTATTGCAGATATGAGATCCACATCTGGTATCAAGTACCCAAGAAGTCGAATTAAGAGACATATTTATTTCGATATAGAACATACCTTTTGCAGTTTGCAACCGCTCGAGGTACTCCTTGCAGTTCCTCCTCCAGTGCCCAGGCTTGTGGCAGTGGTGGAAAACATCCTCAGACTTGTTTGGCTTGGAAGCCTTTGCCTTGGACTTCTTAGTGGGCTTTTCCTCCTTCGCAGGGGCAGAACGCTTCTTGCCCTTGCGTTTGGGCTCCTTCTTCGCAGAGGAAGAAGAGCCCATAAGGAGGACGGGCTTGTCCTTCTTTATGGTCCCCTCAAACACTACAAGCATGTTCACCACCTCTTCAAGGGTTGATTCCAGCTTGTTCATGTTGAAGTTGACCACAAAAGGGTCGAATGCAGCGGGGAGTGCGAGAAGAAGCAAATCCACAGACAGCTCATGTGGAAGTGTGATATCAAGGCCCACCAACTTTTCAATGAGCCCAATCATACGAACCCCATGCTCGCGGACCGAAGTCCCATCGTGAATGCGGCTCGTCATAAGCTCCTTGACAGTGGTGAACCTCTCATGTCGAGAGTTCTCCCCATACAGCTCTTTGAGATGAAGATGTATGTCAGCAGCATACACCGTCTTCTCGAAACTCCGCTGCATTTCGTTGGACATCGATGCCATCATATAGTATCGAGTCTTAAGCTCGTCATCCCACCACTTGTTAAGCTTAGTCAGCTCCTCAGGGCTGATATCGGCAGGGGCTTCCTTTGGAGGGATCTTGTCTAGCGTGTAGAGGAGCTTCTCCGAAGCCAATACAATATTGAGGTTTCGAAGCCTGTCTTGGTAGTTTAGACCAGTGAACTTCTTGCTATCCAGTATAGCAGCGAGTGGGTTTTTGATCGAAGACATTTATAAGCAGTTTATACTGAAAAGAAAAACAGACATGCATTACTAACTATTTATGAAAAACACTAAGACATAAAACAAGGTCATTAAGTTTTATGAATTACCCTCCCACTATTTTAACGATTTCACCACCCTCTAATGAAATCGAGAAAGCAAGTTTCCTTAGTGGGTACACAGAGTCCAATCAAGCGATCATGGTCCCGAATAATATCAGCCAACCATGATCCTTAAAAGGTAGAGCCCAATTGCAACCGGTGCAACCTCCATGTATTACCTCACGTCCAGTAAGGGCCCAATAATATGACGCCGATTACTATCACGTGTCAAGATGACCCATCAATGTTGAGTCGTGAAGGACGGTCCCCTTAACGTCCCCAATAATATGAGCCAAAGTTAAAGGGAGTTCCAACCGACTCACAGCGAGTGTCAATGACGTGTACAGCTTTCCGGCATACATAACCCCCTCAATAATATGAGCCGGGCCATGTATACGGGTAGCATCGACGTACACTCATTGTTGATGGAAGGTAGGAGAATTTAAACAAATTTAAATTTCCTTAGTTTATCGAATAAACTTTTAGTCTTGATATCAGTTTTAAATCGTATTTAAAATGAGGGATTTTAATTTTGAAAATTTGGTCTCATAAATATTAAATCACAATTTAACATGCGGATTCAACTAACACATATATCGCATATATATAAACTTTGGGATGATCGATCGCGAGAGCTATGTGGTCCGTGGTTTCCAATCACGGACCTGGGTCCAGTCCTAGGTGAAATGCAGTATGCAATGCAATCCTATTACATTAGCTTCCGGTTTTACAAATCTTCGGTCTTCAATATCGTTGATCATCTCCACCATCTTCAAATGTCCTCCCACTAAATCTAATATTTACATTTAAATGTTCATGACACATTGGGATACAATTTTAAGGGGTGGAAACGGGCCATAAACCAGGCTCACTGTATAAATGATATCAACAATATTTACAACCAAAATCGCAAAACCTAGCATACACCTAACACATTGGGCACGGTTCTCGATCATCCCAAACATGCAATCAATTAAAATAATTGACATAATTTAAATAATCAAATCAGATTTGATAATTTCCTACAAAATCATATTTTACAAATAAATCACATTTTGTTAATTTTAATTGCATAATATTGGGCTTAAAACATTTTAATGCCCAAAATCTCAAAAATTTCAAAATCGATTTTTGGTCCGACCAAAGTTGGCCCAATATCAAATATTGGCCCGAAAACTTCATGGACTGCCCGGGACAGGCCCGAAACAAAACGTAGAAGACAGAACAGCCGTCGCATCGCCAAGAGGAATCGCCGGACGACGGCCGCACGGCGGCGGCCGCCGCCATCACACAGCGTGCGGCGTTTTTTTTTGTTGATTCTGAAACTTTGAAATCTATGCAATTTAGGCAGTAATATGTATTGACGGATCCGAGCCTTGGCTCTGATACCACTGTTGGCGCAGTGTTGGATCCGGATCCCGTTTCCCGGGGCGCAGCGGAAGTTTAAAATTTTGCACCGGGAATCGTTCAATACATAAAATCTATTCAATAAAACATACATAGGATGTTTAATGAATGTTACCTTGCTGGCGTCTAGGCACCAGGCTCCAACCAGATTCATAGGGAATCCGGCACTTCAATGTTGGCGGCGGTAGATTCTCCTTAATCAGGTCCACGACCTGAATCAGGATTCCTTCGTCAGTCTGCACTAGAAGATCTGACGACTTTGGCACAAACAGAATCTCCTCGACAAGGTGAGCGGAACAAGTCCGATCACGCGATCAACGGCGGCGGTGCGGCGGTGGAGGGGCGGCGGCCGTGAGGTTGTGAGGGAGAAGGGGGTGGCACCTTTTGGAGCTAGGGTTGGTGTTCTAGTGTTATGTCATGTAGCCCTAGGTCTAGAATAAGTATATCAATGATGGGCTTGAACCAATCCAATGGGCCTGGGTCAGGCCCAGGTCCATATGAACATTCGGTTCGTTTCCATCACCGTGGCTCCATCACAACTCCGATCGACGATCAGATCAGACCAATCAACACAGTTTCCAAAACTGAGTATCATGATGTGAAAACAATTTTTCAGACCACCTAGTCCAAAATTGCAGGTTAGGCCCTCAACTTTGGGAAATCGCAATTTGACCCCTGTTGACTTTTAGGAAGTCGCATTCCCTAAATTCCTCCTCCTATGCTCAACAAATTGAGCTCAGTTTCCGTGTGGGAATCGTGAATCCAGTACTTGTATGACCCTCAATGGTTCAGGGATACAGCTAGCCGTGGGCCCACAACCATTGTGATACCGAAATCACAATTTCGGACTTGCCCATCGGATCATGGTAAAGAGCCTAGCAACATCGCCCCATGATCCCCTAGGTATCACTAATAGTGCGTGCAAAAACCATTCGGTCATGGTTAGCGTACAGTATGGTCCTTTCAACACATATATCCCGATCAGATCAACGACCATTGGTAAATCGAGAGTCACTAGAGATCCGATAACTATGCATACATCTTGGAGATCAAATAGTGACATCACGAGTGTTACTAGGCAAACCCATTTACCTAAAATACCTCCAGTACTCTGGCCAGAGATTTATACACTATTATTCTCTCAGATAGCATAGGATATCCACGCATGAAAGCGAGCGGTGAATCCTCGACAACGAAGCATCGACTCCTACATGCATCGAGACCTCACCCAATCCCGCCACCTAATGACCCCAAGTGAGTCGGTGAATGGGTCAAAGTGAGGCTCCTATCATGTAGAGTCTCAATGACGTTTAGAGTACTGAGGACTAATCAGTACAACCAAGACCTCGGACTTATCCACTCGACAAATGGTAACCACTTGGAAAGTCCGAACGAGGGTAGTTCGATAGATCACCAGGTCACTATCCATCTGCATGATCAGAACATCACAATGTTCCCTACCAATGAAACATGGTACTTCACATCGCAGATGCTAGTCTCAAGCTCGGGCGTCCTTATCCTCATTTTGACGGCCCAATCGACTAGGAACGTGTTCAGAATTCACTGTGACTATTTGATGTGTTTCATGATAGCCATCATATACACTATCACATCTAACATACACTATGGTGCATTCTAGGTCTTTATCCAACACAATTGTTAACATTATAACATAATGAAAATAAAGAATTCCATGAAAGAAATGCGTATTTCATAAACAAAGATCGTTATACACAAGAGTCAATAGAACCCACACGCCACAAGTTGGCTAGTTGGGCATCTACTCTAACAGTTCCCGGAGGAGATTCTTGGTTTTCCTTCGAGGCGGGAGATCGACTTCAGCATAGAGCTGGTGCCTGGCACAGCTCCGATTTTGCATGCTCCTTATCGTCTGGCGCCTGCGGAGTTGAGAGAACTCAAGGTGCAGTTAGATGATTTGCTAGAGAAAGGTTTTATTCGACCTAGTATGTCACCGTGGGGAGCACCCATACTGTTTGTGAAGAAGAAGGATGGCTCAATGCTGATGTGCATTGATTTTCGCCAGTTGAATAAAGCCACTGTGAAGAACAAGTACCCATTGCCGAGAATCGATGATCTGTTTGATCAGATGCAGGGTTCTACGGTGTATTCAAAGATTGATCTTCGTTTCGGGTACCATCAGCTGAGAGTGAGAGATCAAGATGTCACGAAGACTGCGTTTCGTACGAGGTATGGACACTTTGAGTTTTTAGTGATGCCGTTTGGTTTGACCAACGTGCCTGCAGTCTTTATGGATTTGATGAACCGAGTTTTCCGTGAGTTTATCGATCAGTTTGTGATCGTGTTCATCGATGAAATCTTAGTCTATTCGAAGACTCCTTTGGAGCACAAGGAGCATTTGCGTATTTTCCTTTAGACGCTGAGAGACCAGCAGTTGTATGCAAAGTTCTCCAAGTGTGAGTTCTGGTTGGATCGCGTCGTATTATTGGGACATGTGAGGGGACTTTGGTGGATCCTAGCAAGGTTGATGCCATTCTGAACTGGGAGCGTCCCAGGAATGTTTCTGAGATTCACAGTTTCTTGGGTCTGGCTGGCTATTATCGTCGCTTCATTGAGGGATTCTCAAGTATAGCAAAGCCGATGACTCAACTGACGCAGAAGGACAAGAGGTTTGTTTGGACTGAGCAGTGCGAGAATGCTTTTCAACTGCTCAAGGAAAAGTTGACTACTGCGCCTGTGTTGGCTCTGCCGTCTGGAACAGGTGGATTCGTTGTTTGTTCTGACGCTTCGCTCAATGGATTGGGTTGTGTGTTGATGCAAAATGGTCGAGTCATTGCGTATGCCTCGCGGCAGTTGAAACCGCATGAGACTCGTTACCCCGTCCATGATTTGGATTTAGCAGCGGTGGTCTTTGCACTGAAGATCTGGCGTCACTACCTGTATGGCGAGCAGTTTGTGGTGTACTCCGACCACAAGAGTTTTCAATATCTGTTTTCGCAGCCTGACCTGAATATGAGACAGCGAAGGTGGATGGAGCTGCTAAAGGACTTTGATTGTGAGATTAAGTACCAGCCTGGGAAGTCGAACGTGGTGGCCGATGCTTTGAGCAGGAAGGCTAGTGAGATGCTTGCGTCGTTATACATCTCTAAGGATCAGGAGCATCTTAACACTACGGGTTGGAGAATTTACCCGGCTGAGGATTGTGTGGTGGTTTCTTCTTTCCAAGTGGAGCCACAGATTATTTCTACCATTCGAGCAGCTCAAAGGACTGATCCGTCTATCCACGAGTTGAAGTTGAAGGTCAGAGCTGGCGAACTTGAGGACTATTTCGTCTCTTCTGATGGTTGTTTTCATTTCCGGGGCAGGTTGGTTGTGCCCAATTTGATTGATTTGAAGGAGGAGATCCTTCGGGAAGCGCACTATAGCAGACATAGTGTTGTCCTGGTGCACGGAAGATGTACCATGCTTTGAAGCCGCACTTTTGGTGGGATGGCCTAAAGAGCAACGTTGCTAGTTTTGTTGCTCATTGTTTGAACTGTCAGATGGTTAAGGCCGAAAGGATGAGACCTGGTGGTCTGTTGCAGAGTTTGGAGGTGCCCCAATGGAATTGGGAGCACATTGCTATGGATTTCGTGACGCATCTGCCTCATTCCAGCAGAGGATGCGATGCTATTTGGGTGGTTATAGACCGTCTGTCGAAGTCTGCACATTTTATTCCCTATGGAATGACCTTATCGTTGAAGAAGATGGCGAAGCTGTACGTTGATTTTGTTGTTAGACTGCATGGTGTGCCTGTTTCGATCGTTTCTGACCGAGATCCGAGGTTTACTTCCAGGTTTTGGAAGAGTTTGCAAACAGCTTTGGGTACCAGATTGGCGTTGAGCACCGTGTATCACCCCCAGACAAATGGCCAATATGAGCGAACTATCCAGACGTTGGAGGATATGTTGCGTGCTGTTGTGTTGGATTTCGGAGGTAGCTGTCAAGACGCGTTGTCTTTGGTCGAGTTTTTGTACAATAACAGCTACCAAGTGACGATTAGTATGGCGCCTTTTGAGGCTTTGTATGGCATAAAGTGCAGATCGCCGGTGTGTTGGGAAGAAGTGGGGGAGAAGTAGCTATCTGCCCCTGACTTTGTGCAGCAAATGAAAGATCATGTGGATCTTATTAGACAGCGGATGAAAGCTGCCCAAGATCTCCAAGCCAATTATGAGAATAAGAGGCATCGACCTCTTGAGTTTCAGGTTGGTGATCGTGTATTTCTCAAAGTTTCTCCGTTTCGCAGTGTGATGCGCTTTGGACACAAGGGAAAGTTAGCCCCTCGTTACGTTGGTCCGTATGAGATTGTTGAGAGGATTGGCCCTTGAGCGTATCGGCTGTTGTTGCCGTCAGAGTTGTCTTCTCTTCATGAAGTCTTTCATGTTTCCATGTTGAGGAAGTATGAGCCAGATCCGTCTCATGTGCTTAGAACTGATGAGGTAGAGCTAGATCAGTCGTTGAGTTATCAAGAATATCCCTTGCAGATCCTTGGCAGAAAAGAGAAACAGTTGAGGAATAAGACCATCCGTTGGTAATGGTGCAGTGGAGCAAACATGGAAGGGAAGAAGCTACTTGGGAGCTGGAAGAAAAGATGCAGCGCGAGTGGCCGCATCTGTTTGAGTAGCTGTTGAGCTAAATTTCCAGTAGTTGTAGCTTTTGGTTGTATTTCATTGTTATATGTTTTCTCAGTTATCTTGAACTCTTGGCCTTGTGTTGGGCGAGTTCTGTTTGTATTTGCTGTTGTTGTGTTGTTGTGCCATAATTGTTCTTTGATTTCGGGGACGAAATCCTTTTTAGTGGGGGAGAAATGTGAGACCTGGATTTGTAATCAAGATTTAATTGTTGGACTGTATCGGTTTTTAGATATTTCTGGTGGTTTAGATCTCTGTTGGTAAGTTTGGTTTGCATTTTCGGGTCTGAAATAGCATTTGGAGCAATTCTGGGAGTTTTCGTGTTTTTGAGATTTTTGTGTGAATGCTGATTTTTGTGAAAGCTGGTTTTATTGAGAAAGATGGTCGAATTAGTGTAATCCAGTCGTAGCGTTTATTCTGGCAACGTGATATTCCAAAACGCCGTCGTTTGGAGAGATCTGGTAGCGCTTGAAATACCAGTCGCTGGTTTAGTGTATGTGTATCGAGTTGGATACGGTGTCGTTTGAATAAGTTGGAACGACGTCGTTTTGGTGTAGCGCTAGTATGAGATCTGATCGCATGTGTGTGAGTGCCTGCTGGTTGTTCAGCTGAAGCAGATGTCAACGCGGGTCAACATTCCTGTAGCGCGAGAAGAGAACGTCGTCGTTTGGATGTTGCGGCTGGTTGTCCAACTGCGAGAAGATTTGTTAGCTACTGTAGCTTGCAGCTGGTGGAGGTTACTGTAGCTTGCAGCTGGTATTGCGCGAGAGCTATCGACCAGATTTGATGACATCAGCGGTGCGACGCCGTTTTGTTTAGTTGCAACGCTGCGTTTCATATGTTGCGGCTGGTACCAGCTTTTGGAGATTTCCCGTGATGTTTAAACCAGTCGTCTGGTTGTCCAGCTTTTGGTTGAGAACCAGTCGTAGGTAGTGTTCTACGACGTCGTTTTGTTTT
>KQ987267.1:105445-118181 GCA_001598015.1 Dorcoceras hygrometricum
ATTGGCGTGAGATATTATGCGTGGCTGCTGGGATGTTTCGGTGAACTTATCTGTGTATTGCTTGCTGAGCATTGGTGTTTATGCTAGCTGTTTCATGTGAATTGCATTCACTTATTTGTTCACACATATTTCAGATCCCTTGTGTATCGTATTTTGCAGCCTTGTATCTTGTATTGCTGTTGTTGATTCTTACCAGGATGAGAGGGCGAGCGGCAATACCGCACTCTCATCTCCCTGCTGGGATCGTTAGCCACCATGCGCCGAGTGGTTAACTACCACAGTTCATGGGCGAGGCAACGGCAGGGTGGGTTGTTTGATGCATCTGGTATTTGGGTGTTGTATCACGGTGATTGGCTCATTACCACTCTGTGAACACACCCCGTGGCCACTGTTGTTGCAGATTCTTGTAGCTGTGCTTGAGTTCCTTAGCTCCCTTGTTGGTTGAGCCTTCCGTTGTTATCCGGTGTCTCATGTATAGCATCTGCATTTTATCTTATGCATTCTTTTAGCTATATCTGTTGCTCTCCGTACTGGGGTTTGACCCCATGTCCCTCTGGGGCTTGGTTTGTTTCCTTGTTTGTGTTGTTTTCAGGGAACCCAGGTTTTACAGCTGGTCGTGGTTTTAACCCAGCTGGTGGTGCCCCAGGAGGTGGCTAGCGTGTCCCAGTTGCGTATAGCCATATATATATATATATATATAGTCAACCAGGGGGATGCCCTGTGCTTCGTTATTGTATCCAGTAGTTGGAGTCTGATACATGTTATGGTTGTTGTATGCTATACTGTTGGGTTGTTTTTCTGAACTGGGATATATTTTGAGTATCGCTCTATTTTAAATTATATTGTTTTAAACCGTCAGTCAAAAGCGAAAATTTTACCCGCTTTTTGATAGCTTCCGCATGTGTTTGTATGATTTTACTCTATTTAGAGCACGAGGCCTGACACTCACGAAACAATAGGACAGGAAATTCAGATCCGACATGGAAATTTCAGATTTGATCATATGATGGATCTGTGTAAACAGATCCAGATCTGAGTTTTGAATTACACAAAACTTGTTATGGTGTTTCTAATGTTTCTACTAAGTGTGCAGATGTTAGCTGGAAATAACAAGAGAGATCTGGACAGACGGGTGTTTATCAGAAAAATTCACAGCTGGATTAGCAACGTAGACAGAAGATAAGTGTATTGAAGATTTCAGATTCCATGACGTCATTGAGAGTTTCGCAGAAGATAAGATAATTGAAGATTTTAGATTCCGTGACGTCATCGAGAGCTGGGCAACAGTGAGATGCATCAGATCTGATTCAGTAACTCAATCAAATCTGATACTGTAGCAGGCCAAGATCTGAAAATAGAAAAACGCGATTTCGGAGGCCTAAACGAAGGAATTTGACAGAAAAGCGGCTTAGGTCATGAGCGAAGCTGGTGAGTCTTGCTCGTTGGACCGTTGGAGGAAATAGCACAGGTCTCATGCTAAAATGTGAAGTCTGAACAGATGTGAAGACAAGAGCAGTTGAGTCAGACAAGAGATCTGGATCCAGCTATGAACAGAAGAACAATTCAGATGTGAGGAGAAGTCTGGATCAGCTGGGAAGGAGGAATCTAGATCAAGTGCGAAGAGAAATCTGAGGTGAAGAAAAGATGCAAGCAGAAGCTGATCAAAGATTGAAGACTAGTTTAGATGTGACGCCCGAACCCCCGGGGTCACGAATTTGAGGTAAATAAAAATTTTAGAATAAAAGGAAGGGCTGAAAGACAATTTGTTATAAGCTGTATCTCTTATAACTTAGAAAAATTATGAAACAACAATTCTGACAGACGTACACTAGCGGCGCCAAGTATTCAACATTTTTGCAGAAAACAGTATATTGAAATTGCGGGTTTACAACAGCTGAGACTCTACACGAATATACAACCGTTGCTACTGAATTAATACAGACTGTACAAAAGATGGAGATATCATCAGACGTGACATGAAAAACGTTGGCCATTGATAAACACAACACCACGCAGCTGCTGTCAGACTTCACCACCCATTCGCTCCTCAGCGTCGAATCTGCACCATTTTAAAAGCTGATGAGCCTAGGGGCTCAGCAAGTAAAATCTGAGTAATAACAATTTTATTTAACGCAGGCCAACATCTGATCATACATAACTGAGTTAAAGGAACATCAATGCGTAAACATTATTTCGTAAACATTCGTAAACGTTCCTTTCTTTCATAAACATAGAAATGGGGATAATGACCCAGATCTCATCAACATTATTTTCTTTTGATTTATGGCTTAGATGCTCTCCTTAGGCCCATTGTGCACTTTGATCAAAATGACTTCCGATATCAGTTTTAGCATATAGCTCATATGAAAGGGCAGTCGACATCTGGACAACTGCTCACCCTTCTCCTTAGTGGCCGTCTGTTATCTATGCCATAAACCTTAAAATAACTTTTGTTCCTTTAACTTCCTTTCTTTTCTTTGAAATCATTCTTTAAACATCATCGGGTTCCATCATTTAAAACTCTCGCTTCCCATTTTAAAACTTTACAAAGTATCGAATTCGACTTTGGAAAATGTATCGCTGAAATGACATCAGACGTAACAAAGTGAAACAATACATTGAAACAAAACAGATCTTCACTGTTCACGTTTGTCGTAAAACAGCTGCAAGAATATTTGAAACAGACGTAGTAGATGAAACGATGTCGTTGAAGTAGGAAACAGACATGATGACGTAAGAATATCTGCTACCAGTTGCAACTTAAGGAAACGACGTCGTTAGCTTGAACCAGGAGCAATAACAATCGCTAACAACGCTACTTGGGAAATAGGTATAAAACGATGTCGTTTACTTTAAGGGGCTGACGTAAGAAAGTCTGTCACCAAGAATAAACAGACGTAAGAATATCTGTTATCAGACGTGACTCTGAATAAATGAAACGATGTCGTTTGCACAACAAACAGACGTATGAACAGTGCAACTTCTGGTCATAACGATGGAATGCAACTGCTGATTATGAAATTACTCTAAAACCAAAAGCTGACTATAAACTTGGTGTTGCAACATCAAAACGACATATACGCTATCAGCTGTTATCTATCAAACCAGACTTTATACTGATTCGACTAACAACATCCGATTGCATAGCGTCAAATTCAAATGTTACCATTTACTTAAAGGAAAAACATTTATGAACATACTTGAATCAAACTCGAATCATCAGTATTTTAAACGTCAATAACTTTCTGGAAAAACTTGGAAGCAGTAAAACATCATTTCGAACCCAATCTTTCTTTCCTTGAACATGCGTAAATCATTTTAAACATTAACTTCAACGTATCTTAAATATACAGGCAAGCAGATCCATAAAATGAATAAAATCAATATATGCTTTAAATGGTGTAGCAAAGGATCAGCTTTTACTTGCCTTAATCAACGCTTTGCAACGATAGCTAATTCCTGTAGAAATCTCCTCCTCGAGCAACAACACGAGATTCTCTGGAAAATATTTTGGAAGAAGATTTTCTTTGCAAATGATAACATACTTTACTTTCAAAACAGTTTTAAATATGAAAGGGATTAGTGGCAAGGTGCTACGTTTACAAAGCATGACGTATCTAAAATTTTAGTAAAACCTCCTTCTGAACATTTTAATTTGTAAAACACCAAACCCTTTCCGAAGAAATCATTTGTCCTCCTTAAAGATATTTTCAACCCATTTTAAAACCTGCTCATGTATCGCCCTTGGAGCCATCAGCTGAAACCAGTCGGGTCGCATCATATTTCTGAAATCAATAAAATCGGCAAATGCTCAATATTACAAATGCCAATTATCTCATAAAAATTAACAAGATGCATACATGTAGTTCTATGGATTTTTGGGCGTTACAACTCTACCCTCCTTATTGAAATTTCGTCCTTGAAATTTTACGTACAAAATAAATGTGGGTAAAGGGAAAGCATATCAGCTTCTGTCTCCCAAGTTGCTTCTCGCTTCGACTGATTATACCATTGTATCTTAACCATAGGAATACTACGGTTTCTTAGTTTTCTAATTTCTCGGAGGATAATTCTTTCTGGTCTCTCTTCATAGCTTAAATCTGGTGCTAATTGAATTGTTCATGATTTAGCACATGCGAAGGGTTGGGAATATATTTCCTCAAAGCTGACACATGGAAAACACTATGCACTGTCGACAGCTGCGGTGGACCTAAACGATACGCTAGAGTTCCTATCTTTTCTATAATCTCATACGGTCCAATATACCTTGGACTCAGCTTTCCTTTCTTTCCAAAACGCATAACTCCTTTCATTGGAGCTATTCTCAAAAATACGTGATCACCTATCTCAAAAGTCAGTTCCCTTCTTCGATTATCGACATAACTTTTCTGTCGGCTTTGAGCAGCTTTCATTCTTTCTCGTATTTTCCTAACAGCTGCTGTTGTTTGCTCCACTACATCTGGTCCTAAACCAGCTCTTTCACCAACTTCATCCAAATGGAGTGGTGTTCTACACTTTCGACCGTAGAGAGCTTCATATGGAGCCATCTGAATCAAGCCTGGAAACTGTTATGTAGGCGAACTCACCAATGATAATTTCAGATCCCAACTTTATGAAAAATCCACAATACATGCCCTGAGTAAATCTTCCAAAATCTGAATCACCTTTCAGATTGTCCATCTGTCTGGGGTGAAACGCGGTGCTAAAGGTCAGTTTTGTACCCATAGCTCTATGCAAACTTTTCCAAAAAGCTGATGTGAACTTTGGATCCCGTATCTGAGGTAAACCAGTTACAAAATCCATCGCTATTGAATCCCATTTCCATTCTGGAATTGGCAGTGGCTTCAGCAATCCAGCCGGTCGCTGGTGTTCATCCTTCACCAGCTGACACGTTAAACATTCAGCTACAAATCTAGCAACATCCCTCTTCATTCCTGGCCACCAGTACAACTGCTGGAGGTCCTTATACATTTTAGTACTTCTGGGATGTACTGAGTATGGAGCTGTATGAGCTTCTTTCAAAAGATCAGCTCTCAAATCATCTACTTGGGGTACCCAGATTCTCCCCATGTATCTAACTACTCCATCTTCTGAAAGTTGAGGTTGTTGCCTCTTTCTTTATCTTGCTTGACCCATTTCTGCAACTGCTCATCTTTCAGCTGACCCTCTCGAATTTGGTTTATCAGATTTGATCTTACTGAGAGATCTGCTAAAATCACATCATTATTGCTGGACATTAGTTCAAGTCCAAACTTTTCAATATCAGCTGCCAACGGTTTCTGGACAATCAGCTGCACTAATCCCATAGATTTTCTACTTAACGCATCCGCTACTACATTTTCTTTTCCTGGATGATAGCTGATCGTACAGTCATAATCCTTAACCAGCTCTAGTCATCGTCTCTGCCTCATATTCAATTCTTTCTGGGTAAAGAAGTATTTCAAATTCTTGTGAATATTTCACACTTCTCCCCGTAGAGATAATGTCTCCATATTTTAAGGGCAAAGACAACAGCTGCCAGTTCCAAGTCATATGTTGGGTAATTCCTCTCGTGATCCTTCAGCTGTCTGGATGCGTATGAAATTACTTTACGCTCCTGCATCAAAACAGCTCCTAAACCCATTTTGGATGCATCTGTGTAAATCACGAATTTTCCTTGATCAGATGGCATTGTTAACACAGGTGCTTCTATCAGCGCTTGCTTCAGCTTGTCGAAACTGTTTTGACATTCAGCTGTCCAATTATACTTCACCTGTTTTCTTGTTAACGTAGTCAAAGGAACAGCTATCTTAGAGAATCCTTGGATAAATCGCCTGTAATCCGGCTAAACCCAAGAAACCCCTTATCTCTGCAACGGTCTTTGGTATCGGCCAGTTGCGAACAGCTTCTACTTTAGCTGGGTCGACCTCAATCCCATCCTTAGAAATAATATGGCCTAAGAACGATACCTTCTCCAACCAGAACTCACATTTGCTGAATTTGGCAAACAACTTCTTATCTTTCAAAATCTGGAGTACTGTTCTTAAATGGTGAACATGCTCGCATATGGTCTTAGAGTATACTAAGATATCGTCAATAAATACCACTACGAACTGGTCCAAAAATGGTTGGAAGACTCTATTCATTAAATCCATAAAAGCTGATGGAGCATTCGTAAGTCCAAATGGCATAACTAGAAATTCATAGTGACCATACCGAGTCCTAAAGGCTGTTTTATAAATATCTGACGCCTTGATTTTCAGTTGGTGGTTCCAGACCTCAAGTCGATTTTAGAGAAAACTATGGACCATTTCAACTGGTCAAACAGATCTTCTATCCTAGGTAATGGATACTTATTCTTAATTGTTAACTTGTTCAGCTCTCGATAATCTATACATAGCCTCATACTTCCATCCTTTTTCTTAACAAATAAAACAGGGGCTCCCCACGGTGAAGTACTTGGTCTAATAAACCCTTTCTCCAACAGATCTTGTATCTGTTCTTTCAATTCCTTCATTTCTGATGGAGCTAAAGGATAAGGTGGTCTAGAAACTGGAGCAGCTCCTGGAATTAGATCAATTGAAAATTCCAGGTCTCTGTCTGGTGGTAGTCCTTGGATATCTTCTGGAAAAACCTCAGAGAACTCACTTACCACTTCTACATCTGACAACTGGGGTCTACTGGTTGCGGTTAAAGATGATAAACTTGTTGGGAAAAGCGGTGGCGGATCCGGATCCCAATTCCCGGGGCGCAGTGGAAAAACAAATATTTTCCCGGAAAATGTTCAATACATTCAAAGAAATCTACAAACATACATAGGGTGTTCGTAGATGATTACCTTGCTGGCGTCTAGGCGCCTGGCTCCGACCAGTTTCACGAGGAAACCGGCACTTCAAATTGTAGGCGGTGGTAGATCGTCAATCAGGTCCACGACCGGATTCAATCTTCGTCCAATCAGCCTGCACTAGAAAGCTGATGGATGTTGCACGGACGGAAACACCTCTTCACGATGGCCGGAACAAGTCCGATGAAGGGCGGCGCGTGGAGGAGCCGACGGCGGCGCGTGGTGGTCGAGAGGAGAAGAGAGGTGCGCGGCCGATTTTTCTAGTGTGGAGGCTAGGGTTATAAATAATAATCCAAGTGATTAAGCCCTAGATGTAACTTATAATTATAAGTTAATCATGGGCTTGAACCGGCCCAATGGACTTGGGTCAAACCCAGGTCCATATGAACATTAGGTTCGTTTAATTCACCACGGTTCCATCATAGCTCCGATCGTCGATCAGATCGGACAGATCGAATCAATTTCCAAAACTGAATGTTATGACGTGAAAAACAATTTTTCATATACCTAGTCCAAAATGACAGGTTTGCCCCTCAACAGCGGGAAATCGCAATTTGACCCCTGTTGACTTTTAGGAAGTCGGACTCCCTAAAATCCTCCTCCTATGCTCAACACATTGAGCTCAGTTTCCGTGCGGGAATCATGAATCCGGTACTTGTGTGACCCTCAATGGTTCAGGGATACAGCTAGCCATGGGCCCACAACCGTTGTGGCCTCCGAAATCACAATTTCGGACTTGCCCAACGGATCATGGTAAAGCGCCTAGCAACATCGCGCCATGATCCCCAAGGTATCACTGATAGTGCCTGCAAGAACAAGTTGGTCGTGGTTAGCGTACAGTACGGTCCTTTCAACACATATATCCCGATCAGATAAACGACCATTGGTAAATCGAGAGTCGCTAAAGATCCGATAGCTATGCATATATCTTGGAGATTGAATAGTGACATCACGAGTGTTACTAGATAAATCCATTTACCTAAAACACTTCTAGTACTCTGGCCAGAGATTTATACACTATTATCCCCTCAGATAGCATAGGATATCCACGCATGAGAGCGAGCGGTGAATCCTCGACAATGAAGCATCGACTCCTACATGCATCGGGACCTCACCCAATCCCGCCGCCTAATGACCCCAAGTGAGTCGGCAAACGGGTCAAAGTGAGACGCCTATCATGTAGAGTCTCAATGACGTTTCGAGTCATGAGGACTAATCACTACAACCAAGACCTCGAACTTATCCACTCGACAAATGGTAACCACTTGGAAAGTCCGAACGAGGGTAGTTCGATAGATCACCAGGTCACTATCCATCTGCATGCTCAGAACATCACAATGTTCCTTACCAATGAAACATGGTACTTCGCATCGCAGATACTAGTTTCGAGCTCGGGCGGCCTTATCCTCATTTTGACGGCCCAATCGACTAGGAACGAGTTCAGAATACACAGTGACTATTAGATGTGTTTCATGATAGCCGTCATACCCACTATCACATCTAACATACACTATGGTGCATTCTAGGTCTTTATCCAACACAATTGTAAACATTATATAATCATAATGAAGATAAAGAATGCCATGAATAAATGCGAATATCATATATAAGGATCGTTTCATACAAGAGTCTATAAACCCACACGCCACAAGTTGGCTAGTTGGTCATCTACTCTATTTCATGATAGCCGTCATACCCACTATCACATCTAACATACACTATGGTGCATTCTAGGTCTTTATCCAACACAATTGTAAACATTATATAATCATAATGAAGATAAAGAATGCCATGAATAAATGCGAATATCATATATAAGGATCGTTTCATACAAGAGTCTATAAACCCACACGCCACAAGTTGGCTAGTTGGTCATCTACTCTAACAATCTCTCACTTGTCCTAAAGCCAACAACTTATCAGACGCAGTCCCATTGTTTCGCGATGTTTTTCAAACAACGATCCTGGCAAGGGCTTCGTAAGTGGATCAGCAACGTTGTCCGCAGAGGCGACTCTCTCAACTACTATGTCACCTCTAGCCACAATATCCCGGATTATGTGGTATTTACTCAGTATATGTTTGGATCTTTGGTGAGACCTAGGCTCCTTTGCTTGCGCAACGGCACCCGTGTTGTTGCAGTACACCGGGACTGGACCAACTCCATCAGGAATGACGCCCAACTCTTGGACGAAATTCCTTATCCAAACCGCCTACTTAGCAGCAGCTGATGCTGCGATGTACTCAGCCTCAGTGGTTGAATCCGCGATGGTGTCTTGTTTGGAACTCTTCCAAGAGACAGCACCATCATTGAGCATGAATACAAATCCAGAGGTAGACTTCGAATCATCCACGTTACATTGGAAGCTAGAATCAGTGTAGCCTTCCAATTTCAGTTCACCACCCACATAGACCATGAACATATTCTTAGTCCTTCGCAAGTACTTAAGAATATCCTTCACAGCCTTCCAATGCAATTGGTCGGGGTTGGCCTGGTAGCGGCTCGTGACACTCAGAGCATATGCGACATCCGGTCTAGTTGAGATCATGCCATACATAATACTACCTATTGCCGAGGCATATGGCACACGTGTCATACTCTCTATCTCCTCATCAGTATTTGGACACATAGACTTAGATAGAGTGACCCCGTGGCACATAGGTAGGTGTCCGCTCTTGGACTCTTCCATGGAGAACCGCTTAAGTATGGTATCGATGTAGGTAGCTTGGGTGAGTCTGAGCATCCGTTTCGATATATCCCGATAGATCTGTATTCCAAGAATATAGGATGCTTCACCCATGTCCTTCATCGAAAATATACTAGACAACCATACTTTGGTTGACTGCAGCATTCCTACATCATTCCCAATGAGTAGAAAGTCATCAACATAAACTACGAGGAATGTCACAGCGCTTTTAACTACCTTCTTATATACACATGGCTCCTCGGGATTCTTGATGAAACCAAATTCCTTAATTGTTTCATCGAATCTCAGGTTCCAACTTCTCGATGCTTGTTTGAGACCGTAAATCAATCTCTGAAGTTTTCATACCTTATGCTCACTTCCCACAGATGTGAAATCCTCAGGCTGCGTCATATAGATCTCTTCCATAATGTTTCCATTAAGGAACGCAGTTTTCACATCCATTTGCCATAATCTCATAGTCGTACCATGCGGCTATGGCTAGTAAGATTCTAATTGACTTGAACATTGCGACTGGTGAGAAGGTTTCATCATAGTCAACACCTTGCCTTTGAGTGTAACCTTTCGCGACCAGTCGTGCCTTGTAGGTCATTACCTTACCATCAGGCCCAAGTTTCCTCTTGTATACCCATTTACACCCAATAGGAACAATTCCTTCGGGAGGGTTAACAAGAGTCCAAACTTGATTCGCATGCATTGAGTCAAACTCATACTGCATTGCTTCAAGCCACAAATTAGAATCAGCATCGGAAATTGCCTCCTTGAAAGTTCTTGGATCAGATCCAACAACTTGATCACCTTGATCATCTTCAAGGAGAAAACCATATCTCTCAGGAGCCCTAGGGACCCTTTCGGATCTCCTAGGTGCGACCATTTCTGGTACTGGCTCTGTAGGTGCGGGAGATTCACTTGGTACTTCAATTGGTTCTCGAACCTCTTCGAGTTCTACTATCTTGCCTTTTCTATCAAGTAGAAATTCCCTTTCCATAAAGGTGGCATTTCTAGAAACAAACACTTTTGTTTCACTGGGATAGTATAAGTAGTATCCAATGGAATTCTTTGGATACCCAACGAAGTAACATAAGATGGATCTCGTATCCAGCTTATCTCCCACTGTCTGCTTCACGTAAGCAGGACATCCCCAAATCCTCATGTATGAGTATTTGGGTGGTTTGCCCATCCACATCTCATATGGAGTCTTATCCACTGCCTTGGTGTGGACATTGTTCAACAACATTACCGCCGTTTCGAGCGCATAGCCCCAAAACGAGGTAGGAAGCTCAGTGAAGCTCATCATAGATCGAACCATGTCCATAAAAGTTTGATTACGACGCTCCGCTACACCATTGAGCGGAGGGGTCCACTGTGCGAGAATCCCATTCTCTTTCAGATAGTCTTGAAACTCAGCACTCAAGTATTCACCACCTCGATCGGATCGAAGTGCTTTAATACTTTTGCCTAATTGATTTTCTACTTCAGCCTTGAATTCTTTGAACCTTTCAAAGGATTCAGACTTGTGCTTCATTAAGTACAAGTACCCATACCTAGAGTAATCGTCGGTAAAGGTGATGAAGTATGTGTAACCGTACATAGTACCAATACTAAATGGGCCGCACACATCAGTATGGATCAAATCCAATAGGCCTTGAGCACGCTCACCCTTGACCTTGAAGGGTTGCTTAGTCATCTTTCCCTTAAGACAAGATTCACAAGTCTGTAGGGAGTTAATGTCTGACATATCAAACATGTCACTCCTAACTAACTTGTTCATCCTACTTAGAGAAATATGACCTAGCCTAGCGTGCCAAAGTTGTGCTGGGTTCAAGTTATCGTATTTCCTTTTAATCGTTGTTGTATGTGTTTCGACATCGCGAGTTGCAACGTCTTTTAATTTTAAGGGTATAAATCGTTTTTGCGTTCCCCAATTCCAATTAAACATTCATTCTTGTAAATATTGCAAATCGAATTAGCAAACATACAAGAATATCCATCACTATCAAGCATAGAAACAGAAATAATGTTCTTTATTAATTCGGGAACAAACAAAACGTTTCTCAATAACAACTTAAAATCAGAAGACAGAAATAAATAAACATCTCCTATAGCTACTGCAGCAACTCTTGCTCCATTGCCAAGCCTCAAGGGGGTCTCACCCTATCTAAGACGTCGGCTTCTTGTCATCACCTGCAAATCATTGCAGATATGAGATCCACATCCGGTATCAAGTACCCAAGAAGTCGAATTAAGAGAAATATTTATTTCGATATAGAACATACCTTTCGCAGTTCGCAACTGCTCGAGGTACTCCTTGCAGTTCCTCCTCCAATGCCCAGGCTTGTGGCAGTGGTGGCAAACATCCTCAGACTTGTTCGGCTTGGAAGCCTTTGCCTTTGGCTTCTTAATGGGCTTTTCTCCTTTGCAGGGGCAGAACGCTTCTTACCCTTGCGTCTGGGCCCCTTCTTCGCAGAGGAAGAAGAGCCCATAAGGAGGACGGGATTGTCCTTCTTTATGGTTCCTTCGAACACTACAAGCATGTTAACCACCTCTTCAAGGGTGGCTGCCAGCTTGTTCATGTTGAAGTTGACCACAAAGGGGTCGAATGCAGCGGGTAGTGAGAGGAGAAGCACATTCACAGACAGCTCGTGTGGAAGTGTGATATCAAGGCCCGACAGCTTTTCAACGAGCCCAATGATACGAACCCCATGCTCGCGGACCGAAGTCCCATCGCGCATGCGGCTCGTCATAAGCTCCTTGACAGCCGTGAACCTCTCATGTCGAGAGTTCTCCCCATATAGTTCTTTGAGATGAAAGAGTATGTCAGCAGTCATACTTTGTCGTTCTCAAAGACGCCGTTGTATTTCGTTGGACATCGACGCCATCACATAGCATCGAGTCTTAACCTCGTCGTCCCACCATTGTTTAAGCATAACCATCTCCTCGGTGCTGATATCGGTAGGAGCTTCCTTCGGAGGGCACTTCTCTATCGTATAGAGGAGCTTCTCCGAAGCCAACACAATGTTGAGGTTGCGGAGCCAGTCTTGGTAGTTCAGACCGGTGAACTTGTTGCTATCAAGTATAGCAGCGAGCGGGTTTTCATCGAAACCATTTTACAATGCAGTAATACTGAAGAGAAAACAGACAATCATCACTAACTATATAAAATAATCGCTAAGACATAAAACAAGGTCGTTAAGTTTTATGAATTACCCTC
>KQ987267.1:166231-200916 GCA_001598015.1 Dorcoceras hygrometricum
GTGAGCAGCAGTGATTTGAGATGTATTTATTTAGAGGTGTTGATCGACACTTAGAATGATTGAGAGCCAGATATTTCTTATCTTATCGTGAGATTCAGCAGATCCACAGACATCTTGACTCCTTCCCACCAAATCATCGCATCATCTCTTAGCATGTAGATAGCGCACCTTGGCCTATCTAAATCAGACAGTTGGAGGTACTCGAAAATAACCTCCATGGATTTGATCCAACTCTCTGCAACTAGTGGATCAGTAGTTCCACCAAATTCCTTAGGCTTCTGGAGCCTAAATTTCTCTTAGGGGTCATCATTACTTGGTCCCCTACTGCTTGAAGATTGGCCATTGCCTCTATTGTTATTCTGTTCTACCAGTATTCTTAACAGTTGTGTGATATTAGCATTATTATCACTCTCAGTTTCTTCTAGAGGAATACTTGTGAGGATTCTGATTTAGATTAGTGGTTAATTTTATTGTTTGAGATTAGCCATGTGAATTTTGAAGTTTTAGAGTTGTCTAATTCCTCAAAGTATTGAATCAACCGTACTGTAGCCGCGGCTGGTGGATATTGAATTCAGGCGTTGCTTTAGTTTTTAGAACAATCAGTCGCAGCGGTATGGTAGCTTGCGTCTGGATGGATTTCGAATTTCAGTCGTTGAGTTTTGCGTCTGGCAGTCGTTGCTTTTGTGTTGCGTCGACTGGAATTGATGACGTGGGCGCTGTGACGTCGTTTGATTTAGTTAACGCCGTGTTTTGAGTGTTGCGACTGGATGACCAGCTGTGGATGTGAGAAACCAGTCGAGGGAGCAGCGCGACGTCGTATGGTTAAGTTGAAACGCTGCGTTTCGAGTGTTGCGTCTGGTACCAGTTTTGAGGATTATACCAGCTTTTGTTTATAGCTTGCGACTGGATAGCTTGCGACTGTATAGCTTGCGACTGGACAGCTTGCGTCTGGTAGTTGCGTCTGGTAGTTGCGACTGTATTATGTGTCTGGTTGTTGTGGGAACCATGAGTGCCAGTCGTAAGTTTTCTACTGTTCAAGACGACTGGATTTGTGAGCAGCAGTCGAGAGATTTGAGATGTATTTATTTAGAGGTGTTGATCGACACTTAGAATGATTGAGAGCCAGATATTTCTTATCTTCTTTCTCAAACCCTCGTCGAGTTACTGTTCACCGAGGCTTTCTTCCCTAGATTTTCCGTCGTTCTCCGTCGAAGATTTGAGTGTTTTCGGTGGCGCTGGGTTCCTTGTGAACTTCTTTTTCGATTGCTACCCATTTGAAGCCGCGGGACGACCTGGGAGAAGATCGCGAAAGCCGCTGGTTTCTGGTCGTGAGCGCTGCCGTGCCCTGTTTGAATTTGTGAGGTAGAATTTGTGAATTCGAGGTACGATTGAGCAGCCCTTAGCAGTCTTGAGCGTGAACATGTCTATATTTCAATGTTGTGAAATCTGTGAAGTTGCTGCTATGTGTTACGTGGAACAGTTATATGAATTGATTTCGATATATATTCTGTTTTCACGTATTATGCCTTGTATGCATTGAGCATGGATATTGAATAGCATTCATGCATACATATTGAGCCTGAATTGACAGATTTGATTTGATAACCTGATTGGGTGCCACGTTGCGACTGGCCGACTGTTGAGTCGGGCCCGAAAAGTCCAACGCTATCGTCGGAGTGGTGACTACCGGATTCGAGTGTCTACCACCGAGCTGTGATGGGCTGACGGGCCCCGATGATCACGGACCGATGATTTCCACCGGCTGATTGGCTGTGTGTGGTATAGAGGCTTGATTTGAGTTGCCAGTTGATAGACTGGTCTAGCTATCCGATTTCTTGATAGCGGGACCTCACCCAATCCCGCCGCCTAATGACCCCAAGTGAGTCGGCAAACGGGTCAAAGTGAGATGCCTATCATGTAGAGTCTCAATGACGTTTCGAGTCGTGAGGACTGATCAGTACAACCAATACCTCGGACTTATCCACTCGACAAATGGTAACCACTTGGAAAGTCCGAACGATGGTAGTTTGATAGATCACCAGGTCACTATCCATCTGCATGCTCAGAACATCACAATGTTCCTTACCAATGAAACATGGTACTTCGCATCGCAGATACTAGTCTCGAGCTCGGGCGGCCTTATCCTCATTTTGACGGTCCAATCGACTAGGAACGAGTTCAGAATACACAGTGACTATTAGATGTGTTTCATGATAGCCGTCATACCCACTATCGCATCTAACATACACTATGGTGCATTCTAGGTCTTTATCCAACACAATTGTAAACATTATCATAATGAAGATAAAGAATGCCATGAATAAATGCGAATATCATATATAAGGATCGTTTCATACAAGAGTCTATAAACCCACACGCTACAAGTTGGCTAGTTGGGCATCTACTCTAACAAAACTAACCAGAAATCCTACTCCTCCTTTCCTCAAACAACGTTGAGCCTTAAGAGATGATATTATTCGAGGAATCTTACAAATATGCTTAGCTTCAAACTTAAAGAAATCTCCTCTGGGTGGATTAACCGCTACTGTCCGAAGCTTAAAATCTATTACTACTCCATACTTGGTTAACCAATCCATTCCCAAAATCATATCAAATTCATGCATTGGCAATACGATTAAATCAGCAGTAATAAACAACGTTGAGCCTTAAGAGATGATATTATTCGAGGAATCTTACAAATATGCTTAGCTTCAAACTTAAAGAAATCTCCTCTGGGTGGATTAACCGCTACTGTCCGAAGCTTAAAATCTATTACTACTCCATACTTGGTTAACCAATCCATTCCCAAAATCATATCAAATTCATGCATTGGCAATACGATTAAATCAGCAGTAATTTGATGCCCTTGAAGTTTAAGCTCTAAACTCTTAAATACATAGTGAGATATCAATTCTTATCCTGACGGTACTGATACACAGAAACCTACAGCTACCTGGTCAGGCTTGACGGGCAATTTCTTAGCAAATTCAGCAGCTATAAAGGAATGAGTGGCTCTTGAATCTATTAAATCCATGGAATGTAATTCAGCAATCATAATCTCACTCGTAACTGTTGTCGAGTCTGGATTTGCTTGATCATATGTCATTACAAAGGCTCTGCTGGTCACCAATTGCTTGGACTTTGGACAATATTTCATTATATGTCCTGGCACCCCACAATTATAGCAGACATTTTGTCCAAGTCTGCATTGTCCAGGATGACTCTTCTGGCACTTAGGACACTGACCTATTATTACCAGCAGGAACAGAGCTGATGGGTTGATTCGGTAGAGGCTTCTGCTCATGAGGCCTCTGCTGGTTCTTGTTCTGTTTCTTGAACGGCCTCGGATCCTTCTGCTGAAAGTCTTGTCTCTTCTGTTGCCTTTCCTCATCAACATCTTTCCAGTCCCTTTCATTGCGCAGGGATCTGTCCACTGCTTCTCTGTAGGTTCTAGGCACTGATAGCCTAACATTCATTTTAAACATAGGCTTCAATCCTTCCACGAAATGACTCAACTTCTGTCAGGCCTCGTGCTCTAATCAGAGATAAAACATACAAACACATGCGGAAGCTACTAAAAAGCAGGTAAAATTTTTGCTTTTGGCCTGACGGTTTAAAACAATATAATTTAAAATAGTGAGATACTTAAAATAGAATCCCAGTTTACGAAAATCACAACAACAGTAACACTATAGCATAAAACAAGTATCAGACTCCAACAATCACATACACCAACGAAGCACAGGGCACCTCCCCGGCTAACTGGACCGATACATATAAATATGCTATACGCTATGGGATACTCTAACCACCTCCTGGGGCACCTCCAGCTGGGCTAGCTCCCCGACCAGCTGAGTAACCTGGACAACACAACAGGCAAGGAAAACAAACCAAGCCCCAGAGGAACATGGGGTCAAACCCCAGTACGGAGAGCAACTATAAACAGCAGTAAACAACATCAATAAAATGCAGATGCTATTCATGAGAAAGGAAACAACAGCTCAACGGAATCTGCAACAGAATATGTGCCCACGGTGAGTGTAGGACATGTGGGTGCTACCCACTCACCCCTACTCGCCCACCCTTACCAGATGCATCAACAACCCAACCTATGAACTGTGGTAGCTAGCCACTCGACGCATAGGGGAAATGAGAGTGCGGAATCACCGCTCGCTCTCGCATCCTGGTAAGTAAACAGAACAATAAAAACGAAGCAATGGCTGCAAAAGCTGAACGGAGATGCAAATGCATGTATGCAACATGCTGGAATAACAAGCATATAAACATATGCGAAACAATAACAGCATCAGCACGTATACACCACATAACCAACAGCCATCTCACAAAACAGCAGCCAGCAATAGCCATCTCACAAATTATCCAAGCCATAACATCGCTGTATTACAAGCTCCAATCCGTACCTTAATCCCTAGCACAATTACCACAATCAAAGGTCCCGAGAAATCTGAATTCCAACCTCAATGACGCAACACACGGCCGAAGACAGCAACTTCACGATCTCTCTCTAGGCAACAACAGCCTCCAAGAATGGTATAGAAAGGAAGAGCTTCTCGAGATGAGTCCAACGCTACCTCGCACGCATCAAACAATGGCCGGAAACGACGGGAATCACCGGATAAAATCAACGGTGAACAGTACTAGGGTTCGAGAAACAGAGGTCGACAATTTGGAGAATTTCACTAAGTATGGGATCTGATATCTCAAATCGAAGACCAAGTCTTCCTTATATATAAATCCCACAACGGCTGGAATCTGATTTAAAAGTCCACCGACATAACCAACAGGCACACTACAACCAGCAGATGCAAAGAACCAACTGCTGAATTCTCAAACAACCCAAATCAAAACGATATCGCAGAGACTTAACAAAACGACGTCGCACCGCTTACGTCATCATATCTGCCATCAGCTGGTCGCCTAAAACCATCGGCTGGTTTCTCTTGCGTTAAATCCTTCCAAAAGCTGGTACCAGTCGCGACATCAAAACGCAGCGTTGCAACTAATTAAAACGGCGTCGCATAGCTTACGTAATACTTTCCGCCAACAGCTGGTTATCCAGACGCAAGCTACAGTAACCACCACCAGTCGCAAGCTACAGGAGCGTTGACCCGCGTTGACATCTGCTCTCAGCTGGACAACCAGTCGACACACACACGCGAACAAATCCTCGCAGCTGGTACCAGTCGCAACATCCAAACGATATCGTGCCAACTTAGCGAAACGCTGTCGTTTTGCCCTCAATACACGAAATAAAGCAGCAGCTGGATACAAACACGCTACCAGCTTTCACTTAACACAACACATCCAGACTTCGCTAAAACGACGGCGTTTGATCTCCCATGTTACAATTACACGCTACGACTGGTTTTCGCCACCAACCAGCTGCTAGCTCACAAAACCAGCTTTTACCCAAAATCTCAAAAATACGAAAACTTCCAGAATTGTTCTAAGTGAGGAATTTGACCCAAAATTACTACTAAAACATTCAAACAGAGATCTTAAACCACCAAGATTCTCTAAACACCGATTAACTCCAACAAATTAATCTTAAACACAATTCCAGGTCTCACAACTTCTCTTCTGGGTCACTTCCTATTAAAGGCACAAAATAGCACCCTCTTTCAAACTTCCGCACATATTCCTGTATGATCATCCCCCCCTGTTTAAGGGTCAAAAACTCCCTCTTCAATGCAGACCTCTTATCAGCCGTGAAATATTGTTCGAAGAACACCTGTTTAAAATATGCCCAAGTGAGATTCAACAAATCCATCGATAATTTGGCTCCTTCCCACCAAATCATAGCGTCCTATCTCAACATATAGATAGCACACCTAGGCCTAACTAAATCATACATCTGGAGGTACTCAAAGATAACCTCCATTGATTTGATCCAACTCTCTACCACTAGTGGATCAGTTGTACCACTGAATTCTTTTGGCTTCGGTCGTCTGAACTTTTCTTGAGGATCATCATTACTTGGTCCTATGCTACTGGAAGATTGGCCATTACCTCTATTGTTTTGCTCTACCAGCAGTCTTACAATTGAGTAATATTAGCATTATTGTCAGTGTTGGTTTCCTCTACGGGATTACTTCTTCTACCTCTTCCTCTTCCTGACATCTTACAATCTATAGCCCACAATCCACCACATATAATTATCAGAACATGCTAAAATTTTAAAGACAAATCTCTGAAATAAACTTACAACATAGAGAAACGGACGATGAATTCTGATCCAGCTGACGGTTCATGTGTTTATCTCAGGAACGTAGCTCTGATACCATGTTGTGACGCCCGAACCCCCGGGGTCACGATTTTGGGGTAAATAAACATTTTAGAATAAAAGGAAGGGCTTAAAGACAATTTTTTATAAGTTTTATCTCTTATAACTTAGAAAAATTATGAAACAACAATTCTGATAGACGTACACTAGCGGCGCCAAGTATTCAACATATTTGCAGAAAACATATTCTTTATATATTTTGCAATTGCGGGTTTACAACATCTGATACTCTACATAAATATACAACCATTGCTACTGAATTAATACAGACTCTACAAAAGATGGATATATCATCAGACGTGACACGGAAAACGTTGGCCATTGATAAACACAACACCACACAGTTGCTGTCAGACTTCACCACCCATTCGCTCCTCAGCTGTCGAACCTGCACCATTTTAAAAGCTGATGAGCCTAGGGGCTCAGCAATTAAATCTGAGTAATAAAAATTTTATTTAACGCAGACCAACATCTGATCATACATAACTGAGTTAAAGGAACATCAATGCGTAAACATTCTTCCATAAACATTTGTAAACGTTCCTTTCTTTCATAAACATAGAAATGGGGATAATAACCCAGATCTCATCAACATTATTTTCTTTTGATTTATGGCTTAGAAGCTCTCCTTAGGTCCTTTGTGCACTTTGATGAAAATGACTTCCGATATCAGTTTTAGCATATAGCTCATATGAAGGGCAGTCGACATCTGGACAACTGCTCACCCTTCTCCTTAGTGGCCGTCTGTTATCTATGCCATAAACCTTAAAATAACTTTTGTTCCTTTAAATTCCTTTCTTTTCTTTGAAATCATTCTTTAAACATCATCGGGTTCCATCATTTAAAACTCTCGCTTCCCATTTTAAAACTTTACTAAGTATGGAATTCGACTTTGGAAAATGTATCGCTGAAATGACATCAGACATAACAAAGTGAAACAATACTTTGAAACAAAACAGATCTTCACTGTTCACGTTTGTCGTAAAACAGCTGCAAGAATATTTGAAACAGACGTAGTAGATGAAACGATGTCGTTGAAGTAGGAAACAGACATGATGACGTAAGAATATCTGCTACCAGTTGCAACTTAAGGAAACGACGTCGTTAGCTTGAACAAGGCGCAATAATAATCGCTAACAACGCTACTCGGGAAATAGGTATAAAACAATGTCGTTTACTTTAAGGGGCTGAAGTAAGAAAGTCTGTTACCAAGAATAAACAGACGTAAGAATATCTATATCAGAAGTGACTCTGAAAAAATGAAACGATGTCGTTTGCACAACAAACAGACGTATGAACAGTGAAACTGCTGGTCATAACAATGGAATGCAATTGCTGATTATGAACAGTGCAACTGCTGATTTGAACAAATGCAACAACTGTTTACGAAACTGATGCAACAGCTGATGACTTAATAAATGCAAAGCTGACAACAGCTAATGTGAGAAATTCGCGAAACCAAAAGCTGACTATAAACTTGGTGTTGCAACATCAAAACGACATCTACGCTATCAGCTGTTATCTATCAAACCAGACTTTACTGATTCGACTAACAACATCCGATTGCATAGCGTCAAATTCAAATGTTACCATTTACTTAAAGGAAAAACATTTATGAACATACTTGAATCAAACTCGAATCCTCAGTATTTTAAAACGTCAATAACTTTCTGGAAAAACTTGGAAGCAGTAAAACAACATTTTGAACCCAATCTTTCTTTCCTTGAACATGCGTAAATCATTTTGAACATGAACTTCAACATATCTTAAATATACAGGCAAGGAGATCCATAAAATGAATAAAATCAATATATGCTTTAAATGGTGTAGCAAATGATCAGCTTTTACTTGCCTTAATCAACGCTTTGCAACGATAGCTAATTCCTGTAGAAATCTCCTCCTCGAGCAACAACACGAGCTTCTCTGGAAAATATTTTGGAAGAACACTAAAGATTTTCTTTGCAAATGATAACATACTTTACTTTCAAAACAGGTTTAAATATGAAAGGGATTAGTGGCAAGGTGCTACGTTTACAAAGCATGACGTATCTAAAATTTTAGTAAAATCTCCTTCTGAACATTTTAATTTGTAAAGCACCAAAAACTTTCCAACAGAAATCATTTGTCCTCCTTAAAGATATTTTCAACCCATTTTAATGTTGTCTTACGGTGGCGGATCCGGATCCCACTTCCCGGGGGCGCAGCGGAAAACAAAAATTTGCCCGGAAAGTGTTCAATACATCAAAATAAATCTACAAACATACATAGGTGTTCATAGATTAGTCACCTTGCTGGCGTCTAGGCGCCTGGCTCCAACCAGATTTCACAGGGAAAATCTGCAAGGTGCTACGTTTACAAAGCATGACGTATCTAAAATTTTAGTAAAATCTCCTTCTGAACATTTTAATTTGTAAAGCACCAAAAACTTTCCAACAGAAATCATTTGTCCTCCTTAAAGATATTTTCAACCCATTTTAATGTTGTCTTACGGTGGCGGATCCGGATCCCACTTCCCGGGGGCGCAGCGGAAAACAAAAATTTGCCCGGAAAGTGTTCAATACATCAAAATAAATCTACAAACATACATAGGTGTTCATAGATTAGTCACCTTGCTGGCGTCTAGGCGCCTGGCTCCAACCAGATTTCACAGGGAAAATCTGGCTCTTGTCGGTAGGCGGCGGTAGATCCTACAATCAGGTCCACGACCGGAAACGGTCTTCCTCCAATCAGCCTGCACTAGAAAGCTGATGGATTTTGCCATAACCTTGAAAAACTGATCGGAACAAGTCCGATTGCACGACGGCGGGCGGCGGCGATCGGCGGTGGAGGGCAGCGGCCGGCGGCGTGCGTGAGGTGGTGGAGAGGGGGCGGCCGAGACTTAGGTTTTGGAGGCTAGGGTTGTGTGTAATGATACAAGTGATTAAGCCCTAATACAATATTATCATATAATATGTATACATGGGCCTGAACCGGCCCATTGGACTTGGGTCAGGCCCAAGTCCATATATGAACATTCGGTTCATTTAAATCACCACGGTTTCATCATAACTCCGATCGACGATCAAATCGGACCGATCGAATCAGTTTCCAAAACTGAATGTTATGACGTGAAAAACAGTTTCAGATACCTAGTCCAAAATGACAGTTTTGCCCCTCAACAGCGGGAAATCGCAATTTGACCCCTGTTGACTTTTAGGAAGTCGCAATCCCTAAAATCCTGCTCCTATGCTCAACACATTGAGCTCAGTTTCCGTGCAGGAATCATGAATCCGGTACTTGTGTGACCCTCAATGGTTTAGGGATACAGCTAGCCGTGGGCCCACAACCATTGTGGCTTCGAAATCACAGTTTCGGACTTGCCCAACGGATCATGGTAAAGCGCCTAGCAACATCGCGCCATGATCCCCTAGGTATCACTGATAGTGCCTACAAGAATCAGTTGGTCGTGGTTAGCGTACAGTACGGTCCTTTCAACACATATATCCCGATCAGATCAACGACCATTGGTAAATCGAGAGTCTCTAGAGATCCGATAGCAATGCATACATCTTGGAGATCGAATAGTGACATCACGAGTGTTACTAGGCAAACCCATTTACCTAAAACACTTCTAGTACTCTGGCCAGAGATTTATACACTATTATCTCCTCAGATAGCATAGGATATCCACGCATGTAAGCGAGCGGTGAATCCTCGACAACGAAGCATCGACTCCTACATGCATCGGGATCTCACCAATCCCGCCGCCTAATGACCCCAAGTGAGTCGGCAAACGGGTCAAAGTGAGGCGGGTACTTCACATCGCAGATGCTAGTCTCAAGCTCGGGCGGCCTTATCCTCATTTTGACAGCCCAATCTACTAGGAACGAATTCAGAATACACAGTGACTATTAGATGTGTTTCATGATAGCCATCATATCCACTATCACATCTAACATACACTATGGTGCATTCTAGGTCTTTATCCAACAAAATTGTTAACATTATAATCATAATGAAAATAAAGAATGCCATAAAGAAATGCGAATATCATATATAAATTGTCATATACAAGAGTCTATAAAACCCACACGCCACAAGTTGGCTAGTTGGGCATCTACTCTAACATTTAAAACCTGCTCATGTATCGCCTTTGGAGCCATCTGCTGAAACCAGCCGGGTCGCATCATTTTTCTGAAATCAATAAAATCGGCAAATGCTCAATATTTCAAATGCCAATTATCTCATAAAAATAAACAAGATGCATACATGTAGTCCTATGGATTTTGGGGCGTTACATCAGATGTGAGCAGAAGCTGAATCAGATGTGATAAAGAACATTCAGAGGCGAATCAGTTGACGAATCAGATATGAAGATTAACTGGAGCATAGAAGTCAACTGCTGAGGCTATTCAGATGCGAACATATCAGACTTATTCAGTAGACGACAAAAGCTTGCAAAGTAAGGGACACAAGGACAACTCTGTCGGTAATTTACAGAACACCTTTCAACGGGAAGAAACTTGTGTCCAACGGATTAATTCTCTCAGAGGCTATTTATACAAGCAGAGGATTGATGAGACGATGATGTTGATTTGATGATGCAACGATTTTGATTGACAGGAAGAAACACAGAAAGGTGAAGCAGTCGACCACCATGGAGAAGAAGCAAATTGCAAGTGTCGACTGCTGAACCTTATCAGCTTTGTAGAAGCATTTCCTTGTTGTCTGAGATTTAATATTCGAAAGTTGAGCGTTCACTGTAAAATCTCACACACAGTTTCACTCGCACATTTCGTGAGTTGAGCTATTTAGATTAGCGAGTGAATCACAAACAAAAACTATCATTGTAGTCTTTGAACAGAGACATTAAACAAGTTCCTGTTAATTTAGACACACGGCTGAAAGCTGATGTGCAGTTGTGGTGCTAGGAGTTCACTTGGAGCGTGGCTCAGTGATCGGGTGCTTACAGAGGTTGTAAACATCAAAGTCTTCTAGTGGAACCTTCCTGAAAAGGAAGAAGGGGAGATGTAGGATGTTATATCCGAACTTCCAGAAACAAGAGCTGAGTTATTTATTTCTTTGCTTTCCGCATACACGCATTGCATCATATTTAAAATCTGTTTAGCTTTAGCGAGTGTTTTTAAAATTAGAGTTCAGTTCTGGATACTTCCGCTTGGTATTTTAATGCCAATCCAGATCTGTTCTCGGTGCTCTCTTTATTTACGTTCAAGAACATTGAGGTATTGCACCTCATTTTTGTCTGATCATATCTCACGTCCCTTCGATTTGTTAGAGTGAGATCTGATCCTTTCCTAACATCATATAATCTTGTCGCTAGCGTAGAGAAAACAGAATTGGCTACTGAATTAGTGCTGCAACATCTCGACGACTTCCATGACACCAGCTCCGCCTATCTAACTGGAACACAATACCGATTCGACCAGCATCGCCGATTACTCGGAGTCGAGTCCAGACATCGCCATCCACCAGGAGGAAGGAATTTATAACCTTTCGATAACTATAATCTGAGTGCTCAATGTTTTAAAAACAACATCTACTTCAAAACCTGCATTTAAAACATACTGGCATTCTTTTTAAAATAGGAAACAACAATGAACCCGATCTTTCATTTTCATAAACATGCTTGAACATTGCTATATCTTGAGCTTAAACAGGCAAGCAAACAGAACGGAAGAAACAATATATACTTTAAATGGTGTAGCAAGAATCAGCTTTTACTTGCCTTAACACTGGAAACACGGAGACAGTTGGTTCCTGCAGAAATCCTCCTCTAGCACCACGATGAGATCCAGAGAGTTTTAAGAGGATGAAAGATTTTCTTTACAAATGAAAGTGAACTCTAACTTCTCGTAAGCAATCATATAAAAGAGCATGATTGTCATTAGGTTAAAACACTCGAGTAGGAATGGGATTCCTACCAACTATTTGTCCTTTTTGAAAGATTTGTAAAAAGCTCCCATCTACTGTTTAAATTTGTTGCCAAAATATTTTGAAGAGAACAATTTTCTCAATTTGAAAGCATTTTCGAACAAAATCTGAAATCTGCTCGTGTCTTGTGCTTGAGGCGAAATCTGCCTAGAAACCTTCCGTGTCGTGTCTCAAGTCTGAAATCTGAAATCAGCCTTTTAAACAATTAAAATGAATTTAAAACTGGAATCTGAAACTGAAAATATCAACATGACCCTTAAAGTAAAAATGGTTTAAAGTTGTGGTCCTATGGTTTTTGGGACTCTACAACTCTACCCTCATGGAAATTTCGTCCTCGAAATTTACTTACCAAACAAATCTGGGTAAAGACTATGCATATCAGCTTCGGTCTCCCACGTAGCTTTTCGTTCTATTTGGTTAGGCCATTGCACCTTAACCATAGGGATACTACGGTTTCCCAACTTCCTAATCTCTCTCGAAGAATTCTCTTGGGTCTCTCTTCGTAACTCAGATCTGGTGCTAACTGAATTGGCTCATGGGTCAATACGTGCGACGGGTTGGGAATACTTCCTCAAAGCATATAAGTGGAAAACACTATGCACTACGGACAGATTCGGGGGCGATGCTAAACGATAAGCCAACGTCCCTACTCGTTCCAGAATCTCATAAGGGCCAATATATCTGGGACTCAGCTTTCCCTTCTTCCCAAAACGCATTACTCCCTTCATCGGAGCTACTCTCAAGAACACATGGTCACCAACCTCAAAACTCAGCTCTCGACGTCTATTGTCTGCATAACTCTTTGGTGCCATCTTAATCGAAGCTTGGAAATTGTTATTATACGCGAATTCTACCAATGGTAGCTTTAAATCCCAGCTCTCTGAAAAATCACAATACAATCTCGGAGTAGATCTTCTAAAATCTGAATCACCCTTTCAGATTGACCATCGGTCTGGGGATGAAAGGTTGTGCTAAAGGTCAACTTAGTACCCAAAGCTCTATGTAAACTCTTCCAGAAAGCTAACATAAACCTTGGATCTCTATCAGATACAATCGAAACTGAAACACCATGCAGCCTCACTATCTCCTTCACATACAGCTCTGCGCATCTGCTCACATCATAGGTTGTCTTAACTGGTAAGAAGTGAGCTGACTTAGTGAGCCTGTCTACTATAACCCAAATAGAATTGTATCCTTGAACAGTTCTGGGTAAGTCAACTACGAAGTCCATAGCAATGCACTCCCATTTCCATTCTAGAATAGGCAGGGGCTTCAACATTCTCGCTGGTCTTTGGTGTTCAGCTTTCACCAATTGGCACGTCAAACATTCAGAGACAAATCTGGATATATCTCTCTTCATTCCCGGCCACCAATACAACTTCTGAAGATCCTTATAATCTTAGTACTCCATGGATGCACCGAGTAGGGGGCAGAATGGGCCTCTGCCATCAAATCTGATCTCAGGGTGTCTACTTGGGGCACCCACATTCGGACCTGAAATCTGGCTACTCCTTCTTCTGAAAATTAGAGACTACTACCTCTCTCTCTATCTTGCTTAACCCACTTCTGAAGCTGCTCATCTTTCAGTTGTCCCTCTCGGATCTGGTTTATCATATTCAATCGTATGGCTAAATCTGCCTAGAAACCTTCCGTGTCGTGTCTCAAGTGTGAATTCTGAAATCAGCCTTTTAAACAATTAAAATGAATTTAAAGCTGGAATCTGAAACTGAAAATATCAACATGACCCTTAAAGTAAAAAGGGTTTAAAGTTGTGGTCCTATGGTTTTTGGGACGCTACAACTCTACCCTCATGGAAATTTCGTCCTCGAAATTTACTTACCAAACAAATCTGGGTAAAGACTATGCATATCAGCTTCGGTCTCCCACGTAGCTTTTCGTTCTGTTTGGTTAGGCCATTGCACCTTAACCATAGGGATACTACGGTTTCCCAACTTCTTAATCTCTCTCGAAGAATTCTCTTGGGTCTCTCTTCGTAACTCAGATCTGGTGCTAACTGAATTGGCTCATGGGTCAATACGTGCGACGGGTTGGGAATACTTCCTCAAAGCATATAAGTGGAAAACACTATGCACTACAGACAGATTCGGGGGCGATGCTAAACGATAAGCCAACGTCCCTACTCGTTCCAGAATCTCATAAGGGCCAATATATCTGGGACTCAGCTTTCCCTTCTTCCCAGAACGCATTACTCCCTTCATCGGAGCTACTCTCAAGAACACATGGTCACCAACCTCAAAACTCAGCTCTCGACGTCTATTGTCTGCATAACTCTTTTGTCTGCTCTGTACAGCTCTCATACGCTCTCTAATCTTCCTAACAGCCGCAACTGTTTGCTCTACCACATCTGGTCCTAAACCAGCTCGCTCTCCTTCCTCATCCCAGTGAAGAGGTGTTCTAAATTTGTGACCATAGAGAGCTTCGTATGGGGCCATCTGGATAGAAGATTGGAAACTGTTGTTATACGCAAATTCTACCATCGGTAGCTTTAAATCCCAACTCTCTGAAAAATCCACAATACAAGCTCTGAGCAAATCTTCTAAAATCTGAATCACCCTTTCTGATTGACCATCTGTCTGAGGGTGAAAGGTTGTGCTAAAACTCAAATTCGTACCCAAAGCTCTATGCAAACTCTTCCAGAAAGCTGACATAAACTTTGGATCTCTATCAAATACTATCGAAACGGGAACACCATGCAGCCTCACTATTTCCTTCACATAAATATCTGCATATCTGCTCACATCGTATGTTGTTTTGACTGGTAAGAAGTGAACTGAATTAGTGAGTCTGTCTACTATAACCCAAATGGAATTATATCCTTGAACAGTCTTGGGTAATCCAACTACAAAATCCATAGCTATGCACTCCCATTTCCATTATGGAATAGGCAGGGGCTTCAGCATTCCTACTAGTCTTTGGTGTTCAGCTTTCACCAATTGGCACGTCAAACATTCAGAGACAAATATGGATATATCTCTCTTCATTCTCGGCCACCAATACAGCTTCTGAAGATCCTTATACATATTAGTACTCCCTGGATACTGAGTATGGGGCTGAATGGGCCTCTGCCATCAGATCTGAGTTATGAAGAGAGACCATACATAATTCTTCTTCGAGAGATTAGGAAATTTAGAAACCTTAGTATCCCTATGGTTTGAATTCTGAAATCAGCCTTTTAAACAATTAAAATGAATTTAAAGCTGGAATCTGAAACTGAAAATATCAACATGACCCTTAAAGTAAAAAGGGTTTAAAGTTGTGGTCCTATGGTTTTTGGGACGCTACAACTCTACCCTCATGGAAATTTCGTCCTCGAAATTTACTTACCAAACAAATCTGGGTAAAGACTATGCATATCAGCTTCGGTCTCCCACGTAGCTTTTCGTTCTGTTTGGTTAGGCCATTGCACCTTAACCATAGGGATACTACGGTTTCCCAACTTCCTAATCTCTCTCGAAGAATTCTCTTGGGTCTCTCTTCGTAACTCAGATCTGGTGCTAACTGAATTGGCTCATGGGTCAATACGTGCGACGGGTTGGGAATACTTCCTCAAAGCATATAAGTGGAAAACACTATGCACTACGGACAGATTCGGGGGCGATGCTAAACGATAAGCCAACGTCCCTACTCGTTCCAGAATCTCATAAGGGCCAATATATCTGGGACTCAGCTTTCCCTTCTTCCCAAAACGCATTACTCCCTTCATCGGAGCTACTCTCAAGAACACATGGTCACCAACCTCAAAACTCAGCTCTCGACGTCTATTGTCTGCATAACTCTTTTGTCTGCTCTGAGAAGCTCTCATACGCTCTCTAATCTTCCTAACAGCCGCAACTGTTTGCTCTACCACATCTGGTCCTAAACCAGCTCTCTCTCCTTCCTCATCCAAGTGAAGAGGTGTTCTAAATTTGTGACCATAGAGAGCTTCGTATGGGGCCATCTGGATAGAATATTGGAAACTGTTGTTATACGCAAATTCTACCATCGGTAGCTTTAAATCCCAACTCTATGAAAAATCCACAATACAAGCTCTGAGCAAATCTTCTAAATCTGAATCACCCTTTCTGATTGACCATCTGTCTGAGGGTGAAAGGTTGTGCTAAAACTCAACTTCGTACCCAAAGCTCTATGCAAACTCTTCGAGAAATCTGACGTAAACTTTGGATCTCTATCAGATACTATCGAAACGGGAACACCATGCAGCCTCACTATTTCCTTCACATAAAGATCTGCATATCTGCTCACATCGTATGTTGTTTTGACTGGTAAGAAGTGAACTGAATTAGTGAGTCTGTCTACTATAACCCAAATGGAATTATATCCTTGAACAGTCTTGGGTAATCCAACTACAAAATCCATAGCTATGAACTCCCATCTCCATTCTGGAATAGGCAGGGGCTTCAACATTCCTGCTGGTCTTTCGTGTTCATCTTTCACCAATTGGCACGTCAAACATTCAGAGACAAATCTGGATATATCTCTCTTCATTCCCGGCCACCAATACAACTTCTGAAGATCCTTATAATCTTAGTACTCCATGGATGCACCGAGTAGGGGGCAGAATGGGCCTCTGCCATCAAATCTGATCTCAGGGTGTCTACTTGGGGCACCCACATTCGGACCTGAAATCTGGCTACTCCTTCTTCTGAAAATTAGAGACTACTACCTCTCTCTCTATCTTGCTTAACCCACTTCTGAAGCTGCTCATCTTTCAGTTGTCCCTCTCGGATCTGGTTTATCATATTCGATCGTATGATGAGATCTGACAAGATCACCCACATTCGGACCTGAAATCTGGCTACTCCTTCTTCTGAAAATTAGAGACTACTACCTCTCTCTCTATCTTGCTTAACCCACTTCTGAAGCTGCTCATCTTTCAGTTGTCCCTCTCGGATCTGGTTTATCATATTCGATCGTATGATGAGATCTGACAAGATCATATTACTACCACTGGGCACCAATTCTATTCCAAACTTCTCAATGTCATATGCCAATGGTCTCTGGACGCTGAGTTGGGCTAATCCAACAGATTTCCTACTTAGAGCATCCGCTACTACATTGGCCTTTCCTGGGTGATAGCTGATTGTACAATCGTAATCCTTCACCAGCTCTAGCCATCTCCTCTGCCTTTTAAGTTCCTTCTGGGTGAAAAAGTATTTGAGCCTCTTATGATCTATGAATATCTCGTACTTCTCCCCATAAAGGTAATGTCTCCAGATCTTCAAGGCAAAAACTACAGCTGCCAGTTCTAAGTCATGGGTGGGATAATTCTTCTCATGATCCTTAAGTAGTCTGGAGGAATAGGAAATTACTCTACAATCCTGCATCAGTACAACACCTAAACCCAACTTGGACGCATATGTATAAATCACAAACTTCCCTTGATCAGATGGCATGGTTAGCACGGGGGCTTCTATCAACGCTTGTTTTAACTTATCAAAGCTGATTTGGCACTCTGGGGTCCAATCATAATTAACCTGCTTTCTTGTTAGCAAGGTCAAGGGGACAGCTATCTTCGAAAATCCTTGAATGAATCTCCTATAGTATCCGGCTAAACCCAAGAAACTCCTTATTTCTGAAACAGATTTGGGAACTGCCACTGACGAACAGCTTCCACCTTAGCTAGGTCTACTTTCAATCCATCCTTAGATATAATATGACCTATAAAAGCCACTTCTCCAACCAGAAATCACATTTACTAAACTTGGCAAAAAATCGCTTATTCTTCAAAACTTGCAGCATTTTCCTCAAATGGTCAGCATGCTCAGATCTGGTCTTAGAGTACACTAGGATATCATCTATGAACACAACTATGAACTGATCCAAAAATGGTTGAAAAAATATATTCATCAGGTCCACAAAGTTGAGGGTGCATTAGTAATTTCAAAGGGCATTAATAGAAACTCATAGTGACCATAGAGGGTTCTAAAGGCCGTCTTATAGATATCTGCTGGCTTAATATTCAACTGGTGGTGTGAGGATTGAGAAATTCGATTAGTGATTAATCAGATTTTGAAGGATTAGTCACGGGATTTGAGTTATCGAATTTCTCTAAGTATTGTAGCCAGTCGTAGCAATTAAGGAAGTCAACGCGGGTCAACGGTACTGTAGCTTGCGAATGGTGGGATTTGAATTAGATAGTTACTGTAGCTTGCAGCTGGTGGAAATTGGAACCAGTCGTTGCGCGTTGCAATTAGTTTCTGTAGCGGAAGGGATGATACGTTGTCGTTTTGATTTGTAAAGGTTACTGCTGGCAGACGTTGCTTTTAGCGCGAGAGTTAGTAGGAAAGCGACATGTGTTAGTCACCGTTTTGAGTGTTGACTACTGGACCAGCAGATGCGTGAGTAAAGGAGCGACCAGCTGTTGATTTGAGGAACCAGTCGTGGGAGCAACACGACGTCGTTTTGTTAAGTTGAAACGCTGCGTTTTGGTTGCGCCTGGATTGTTTAGCATGACCAGCTGCTGGTTGTTCTTAGAGAATTTGGTACCAGCTGGTGGAGAGCTACGACGTCATTTGGATTAGTTGGTGCGTCGTCGTTTTGAGTGATTTCGCGTAACCAATCGATGGTGTTTGTTGAATAGATCTGTTACCAGCTTTTGGTCGATTTGCAAGCGATAGATGTTACCAGCTGGTGAAACTCTGGGACGTCGTTTGAGTTAGTTGGAACGGTGTCGTTTTGGGATGTTTTCTCATGAATGCCTCGTCTGGTTGTTGCTGTTGGTTTTAACGAAAAAAGAGGTGGTATCTACTGGGGGATTTCTACTATTCACGTCGACTGGTTTTGGTGATCATCAGACATTGGAGTTGGGAGATTATATATAGAAGTGTTGATTGACACTTAGAATTATTTAGAACCCGATATTTCTTATCTCCTTATCCAAACCCCCGTCGAGCTACTGTTCACCGAGACATTTCTACCTTAGATTCCCGCCGTTCTCCGTCGATTATTTTAGTGGTTTTGGTGGCGCTGGAATCCCTGAGATTTGCTCTTTAGATTGATACCCAGTTGAGGCTGTAGAACGACTTTGTAGAGGATCGCGAAGTTGCTCGAATTCTCTTCCCAGTGGAACCCGATAGTTCTTCAGCTGGTTTCGACTTTTGGGTAAGGATTTCCTACTGATCTATGCTTATTAACGATCGCTAGTGCTTTGTTTAGAAGTAGAACTGGATTCGAGTTCTTGATCGTAGGAAATTATATATTGAAGTTCAGATCTGAGTTAGATATGAACTAAGAATGAGATGCCTTGTACAGATTTGAGTTCCAGAGAAGTCTGTTGCCAAGGGGTGTGATTGTCGTGGCCTATTTCAAATCTGTTGAGGTAGAATTCAGCTATTGAAGGTACTATGGAGCGTGAATTTAACAGCTTCGAGCATAACCTGCGAGTATCTGAGTCTTGAGTTTGGCTCTGTGAATCTGTGTATTATGTGAACTGCTTGAATTACTGATTTGTATTAGCTGTTTACACATTTTATATATGTAGAAATCAGATATGAATTTCTTAGCATTCATGCATACATCTTGAGCCGGATTGATCGATTAATTACCCGAGATTAGAGCCACGTTGTGACTGTCCAACTGTCGTGTTGTGCCGGAAAAGCCCAACGCTATCATCGGAGTGGTGACTATCGGATTCCAGTGTCTACTACCGAGCTGTGATGGGCTGACGGGCCCGGAAGATCATGGGCCGATGATTCCACAGGTTGACTTACTGTGTGGGTTTAGAGGGTCGACTTATTTGATCTGCCAGTGGACTTACTGGTCTAGATACCCGATTTCCTTGATAGCCTCATGCATCTCATGACTTTAGATACTGCATGTTTATGAGTTGCTGTTTGTTTTGATAGCTCATTCGTACTGAGGCTTGACCTCGTATTTTGTTTTCCTGCTATTGTGTCTTGGGTCTGTGTTGCCCATTTGCAGGATCTTCAGGTAATCAAGCTGGACAGAGTGGAGGTTCAGCTGGTCGATCCTCGTTTCCTTGAGTCCCAGTCTATTTATATATGTATCAAACCCGGGGGATGCCCCGTGTCCTATGTATGTTGGCGATTTGTATTTGAATTGTTTATTGCTGTTACCTGGGTTGTATGAGTTTGAGTCAACTCATATTTTAATTATGAATATTTTGAATGTATGATTGTAAGTTCAGGCCTATTTATTTCGAAAATTTTTAAGCCCGTTTTTACGTTTCCGTGATTATGTGTTTAATTGTGCTATTAATTTGAGTAATTAGCATGGGGCCTGACATTTTTGGTATCAGAGCTTAAACTGGGATAAGCTCGATTTATTTTGATCACACTCGAGTCTAGGCATAGAGTTTTGATTTGCTTTTTGATTGACTCTGTGACTTATGTGATGAGTATCTGCCTTGATGTATATCTTCTTTGAGATCTTACCTCTAGATTTGTTTAGATTCCACCGAGAAGAGGTAGATCTAGGCGTTCTGAGGGGTCTAGGGCTCCAGACAGTGACGAGGATGTTCATCAGGTAGATGATGTGACCCGACGGATAGGCGGGATGGAACTAGTCTTAGCTCGATTTCAGCGTACGAACCCTCCGATTTTTGCGGCTACTGAGGGCGGTGCGAAGGGTGAGGCTTGGCTGGTTTAGATGGAGGAGCTGTTTGATACTCTGGAGTACACTCCGGAAAAGAGACTGAAGTTGGCAGTGCTGCAATTGAGGGATGATGCGTAGCGCTGGTGGAGAGGTACTTCTCGTATCCTTCGTGATAGTGGGCCTGTGATTACTTGGGAGAGCTTCTGTGAGGCGTTCCGGCAGGAGTATACCCCTGAGTCCTACTACAGCAGCCGAGAGCGTGAGTTTGATAACCTGAAGCAAGGGACGATGAGCTTGGCTGAGTACGCGAGGCGGTTTTCTGCGCTTTTAGTGTACATGCCGCATGTAGCGAACCAAGAGCGAACAAAGAGGAACAAGTTTTTGAAGGGTCTGAGACCTGATCTTTACCGGATGGTGTTTTCTGGGTCCCCAACGACCTATATTGAAGCTGTGAACAATTCGGTTGATATTGAGGAGAGTTTGATGGATCCTGAGGCTCCGGTACATCAGACGACTGGGCGGACTTCTCAGCCGGTGCAGGAAGTGTCGTAGTTGTATCAGTCTCCTCAAGGGACACAGCAGTCTAGTCACGAGCAGTTCTGACCCCGAGGGAAGCAATTCAAGAAGAAGGGCAACTCGAGTTCCTCTGGTTCCGTGAGCTCTGGTTCTGGCAGTGGATCAGGCAGTGGTTCTGGCGGTGGTTTTTGGGAACAATGCGGAGGAAGGCATCCGACTTCGCAGTGTCGTGGCGTTCAGGGAACTTGCAACAACTGTGGACAGCCGGGACATTTTCGGAGAGCTTGTCCTTTGTTGAGGGGTCAGACTTCGATTTCTTCTCAGCAGGCTTCGGTTGGTGGTTCTTCGCAGAGACCGCAGTTTCCTGCCCCTACCCAGCGCCCTGGATTTCAGCCTAGTGGACCGTCTAGGTTTGGAGGACCTCAGAGACCTCAGTTCCAGATTCCCCAGCAGGCTCAGGCGCACGCTTTGACTAGAGAGCAGGCTGAGGAGACGCCTGGCATGGTGATTGGAGGTACATGCTTTATTTTCGATTTTCCTGCGAGAGTTTTATTTGACACTGGTGCATCACACTCTTTCATTTCAGAGTTGTTTGTATTTGAGCATGGGTTGAGTTCTTCCCCATTGTGTGATGTTGTTTCCGTGTCTACCCCTGCTGGTGTGAGTTTGTGGTCTCGTGAAATTGTGTTAGATTGTGTGCTTCGATTTGATGAGCATGTTTTGGTTTCCAATCTGATTGTTTTGGGAATCAGAGATTTGACTGTATCTTGGGAATGGATGTGTTATCTAGCTATAAGGCTACCGCCGATTGTTTTCATGGTGTGGTGAGATTTCGCCCTGACTCGGGTGAGAAGTGGGATTTCTACGGTGCTGATTCACGCTTGAAGATTCCACTAGTTTCTGCCATGGAGATGTTTAGCCTGCTATCGCTAGGTAATGCGGGATTCATGATCTATGCGCTTGATAGTTCCCAAGAGTCGCAATTGGAGTTGAGTGATATTCCTGTCGTTCGAGAGTTTCCCGACGTGTTTCCAGGTGAGATTCATGGATTCCCTCCAAGACGTGAAATCGATTTCAGTATCGAGTTGGTTTCCGGTACCACCCCGATTTCTAGAGCTCCGTATTGGTTGGCACCCGCAGAGTTGAAAGAGCTGAAGGAACAGTTGAGAGATCTCTTGGAGAAAGGCTTCATCAGATCAAGTATGTCGCCTTGGGGAGCTCCAATTCTTTTTGTGAAGAAGAAGGATGGATCTATGACGATGTGTGTGGATTTCCGACAGTTGAATAAAGCGACGGTGAAGAACAAGTATCCTTTGCCGAGGATTGATGACTTGTTCGTTTAGTTGCATGGATCGGTCGTTTACTCGAAGATTGATTTGCTTTCTGGTTATCACCAGTTGCGGATTAGAGACGCTGACATTGCGAAGATAGCTTTTCGAACTCGATATGGGCATTATGAGTTTCTTGTCATGCCGTTTGGGTTGACAAATGCCCCAGCTGTGTTCATGGACTTGATGAATCGCGTCTTCAGCGAGTATATCGATCGGTTTGTGATTGCCTTCATAGATGACATCCTTGTGTATTCGAAGAGCATAAGGAGCATCTCAGATTGGTGTTGCAAGGTTGAGAGACTCGCAGCTTTACGCCAAGTTCAGCAAGTGTGAATTTTGGCTTGATCGGATTATCTTTTTGGGTCATGAGATTTCGGCGCAAGGGATTTCGGTGGATCCGAATAAGGTCGAAGCAGTTTTAAACTGGGAGAGACCTAGAAACGTTTCCGAGATTCGCAATTTCTTGGGATTGGCTGGCTATTACAGGCGTTTCATCGAGAAGTTCTCTTCGATAGCCAGGCCTTTGACGCAGTTGACTCAGAAGGATAAGAGATTTGTGTGGACTGATGAGTGTGAGTATAGTTTTCAGACGTTGAAGGAGAAATTGACTACTGCTCCTGTTTTGGCTCTGCCGTCTGGATCCGGAGGATTCATAGTGTGCTCCGATGCTTCTATTGATGAGTGTGAGTATAGTTTTCTAGACGTTGAAGGAGAAATTGACTACTGCTCCTGTTTTGGCTCTGCCGTCTGGATCCGGAGGATTCATAGTGTGCTCCGATGCTTCTATCAATGGTTTAGGATGCGTTCTGATGCAGAACGGGTACGTGATTGCCTATGCGTCTTGGCAGTTGAAGCATCACGAGACGAGGTACCCTGTTCACGATTTAGAGTTGGCTGCGATAGTGTTTGCCTTGAAGATTTGGAGACATTATCTTTATGGTGAAGAATTCGTGGTGTACACCGACCACAAGAGCCTGAAACATATCTTCACGCAGTCCGATCTGAATATGAGGCAACGACATTGGATGGAATTGCTCAAGGACTTTAACTGTGAGATTCAGTATCAGCCTGGGCAGATGAACTCAGTCGCCGACGCATTGAGTAGAAAGACCCAGCCTGCGATGCTTTCTTATTTTAGTGTCTCTAAAGTCTATGAGCAGTTAAGTACTTCTGGTTGGCGATTTCAGCCGGGTGATCAGTACTTTATGGTTTCTTCGATTCAGGTAGAACCACAAATTGTGAGTGCCATCCGGGAGGCACAGAGGACCGATCCATATGTTCATGAGTTGAAGATTAAGGCCCGAAGCGGTCAGTCTGATGACTTCTCTGTTTCTTCCGATGGATGTTTGAAATTTAGAGGAAGATTAGTGGTTCCCAACTTGATCGATTTGAAAGAGACCCTTCTGAACGATGCACATTGTAGCCGGTATAGTGTGCACCCGGGCGAGATAAAAATGTACCATGCCTTGAAGTCTCACTATTGGTGGGCAGGTATGAAGAGCGACATTTCGGCTTTTGTCGCTAGATGTCTGAATTGTCAACAGGTCAAGGCCGAGAGAATGAGACCTGGAGGATTGCTGCAAAGTTTGGAGGTGCCCCAATGGAATTGGGAGCACATTGACATGGATTTTGTGACTCATTTACGTCGGTCAAGTAGGGGGTGTGATGCGATTTGGGTAGTGATCGATAGACTTTCGAAGTTTGCCCATTTCATCCCCTATGATGTGAGGTGTTCGATGAAGAAAATGGCGAAGCTGTATATCGACCATGTGGTTAGATTGCATGGAGTTCCTGTTTCGATAGTGTCTGACAGAGATCTGAGGTTCACTTCTCGTTTCTGGAAGAGTCTGCAAGCAGCGATGGGTTCGAGATTAGCTATGAGTACAGCCTATCACCCACAGACCGATGGACATTCGGAGCGGACTATTCAGACTCTAGAGGATATGCTGCGTGCAGTAGTGATGGATTTCAGTGGTGGCTGGCAGGATTCGCTATCCTTGGTTGAGTTTTCGTATAACAACAGCTACCAGGTGACTATCGGAATGGCTCCGTTTGAGGCGTTGTACGATCGAAAATGCAGATCTCCAATCTGTTGGGAAGAAGTTGGTGAGAGACAGCTTTCTACCCCTGAGTTTGTGCAGCATATGAAGGATCAGATTGATTTGATTCGAAGTAGAATGAAAGCTGCTCAAGACCGTTTCTCTAGCTATACTAACCGAAGACGTCGACCGTTGGAATTTGAGGTTGGCGACAGAGTATTTCTGAAAGTTTCTCCTTTCAAGAGCGTGATGCGCTTTAGATTTAAAGGCAAATTAGCTCCTAGATTCGTTGGTCCCTTTGAGAATTATTGAGAGGATTGGACAGTTGGCTTATCGATTGAAGCTGCCGGATGAGTTAGCAGCGATGCATGATGTTTTTCATGTGTCAATGTTGAGAAAATATGAGCCAGATCCATCCCATGTGTTGAGTACCGATGAAGTGGAACTGGATTCTGCCTTGAGTTATGTTGAGTATCCAGTGCAGATCTTGGATAGAAAGGAGAAGCAACTGAGGAACAAAGTAGTTCCGTTGGTGATGGTCCAATGGAGCAAGCATGGTAGAGAAGAAGCAACTTGGGAACCGGAAGAGAAGATGCAGCGAGAGTGGCCGCATCTGTTTGAGTAGATAGATGTATTAGCTTTAGGTTTCTGATTGTGTTTTTCCTTAGTTGTTTATGAATTGCCCAATTATCTTGAACTCTTGGGTTGAATCAGATAAATTTTGGTTTTGTAATCTGTTTTTGAGTATTAGCTTTAGGTTTCTGATTGTGTTTTTCCTTAGTTGTTTATGAATTGCCCAATTATCTTGAACTCTTGGGTTGAATCAGATAAATTTTGGTTTTGTAATCTGTTTTTGAGTTGAATTGATTGATTTTCTTTCCCTGAGTTTGCCTTTGATTTCGAGGACGAAATCTCTTAAGGTGGGGAGAATGTGAGGATTGAGAAATTCGATTAGTGATTAATCAGATTTTGAAGGATTAGTCACGGGATTTGAGTTATCGAATTTCTCTAAGTATTGTAGCCAGTCGTAGCATTTTAGGAAGTCAACGCGGGTCAACGGTACTGTAGCTTGCGAAGATGCCCAACTAGCCAACTTGTGGCGTGTGGGTTTTCATTGACTCTTGTACAAACGATCTTTATATATGATATTCGCATTCTTTTATATGGCATTCTTTACTTTCATTATGTAGCTTGCAGCTGGTGGAAATTGGAACCAGTCGTTGCGCGTTGCAATTTGTTTCTGTAGCGGAAGGGATGATACGTTGTCGTTTTGATTTGGAAAGGTTGCTGCTGGCAGACGTTGCATTTAGCGCGAGAGTTAGCAGGAGAGCGACACGTGTTAGTCAACGTTTTGAGTGTTGACTACTGGACCAGCAGATGCGTGAGTAAAGGAGCGACCAGCTGTTGGTTTGAGGAACCAGTCGTGGGAGTAACGTGACGTCGTTTTGTTAAGTTGAAACGATGCGTTTTGGTTGCGTCTGGATTGTTTAGCGTGACCAGCTGCTGGTTGTTCTTAGAGAATTTGGTACCAGCTAGTGGAGCGCTAAGACGTCGTTTGCATTAGTTGGTGCATCGTCGTTTTGAGTGATTTCGCATAACCAATCGATGGTGTTTGTTGAAGAGATCGTTTACCAGCTTTTGGTCGATTTGCAAGCGATAGATGTTACCAGCTGGTGAAGCTCTGCGACGTCGTTTGAGTTAGTTGGAACGGTGTCGTTTTGGGAAGTTTTCTCATGAATGCCTCGTCTGGTTGTTGCTGCTGGTTTTAATGAAAGAAGAGGTGGTATCTACTGGGGGATTTTCTACTGTTCACGTCGACTGGTTTTGGTGATCAGCAGACGTTGGATTTGGGAGATTATATGTAGAAGTGTTGATTGACACTTAGAATTATTTAGAACCCATATTTCTTATCTCCTTATCCAAACCCCCGTCGAGCTACTGTTCACCGAGACATTTCTACCTTAGATTCCCGCCGTTCTCCGTCGATGATTTGAGTGGTTTTGGTGGCGCTGGAATCCCTGAGATTTTCTCTTTAGATTGATACCCAGTTGAGGCTGTAGAACGACTTTGGAGAGAATCGCGAAGTTGCTCGAATTATCTGCCCAGTGGAACCCGATAGTTCTTCAGCTGGTTTCAACTTTTGGGTAAGGATTCCTACTGATCTAAGCTTAGTAGCAATCACTAGTGATTTGTTTAGAAGTAGAACTGGATTCGAGTTCTTGACCGTAGGAAATTATATATTGAAGTTCAGATCTGAGTTAGATATGAACTAAGAATGAGATGCCTTGTACAGATTTGAGTTCCAGAGAAGTCTGTTGCCAAGGGGTGTGATGGTCGTGGCCTATTTCAAATCTGTTGAGGTAGAATTCAGCTATTGAAGGTACGATGGAGCGTGAATTTAACAGCTTCGAGCATAACCTGCAAGTATCTGAGTCTTGAGTTTGGCTCTGTGAATCTGTGTATTATGTGAACTGCTTGAATTACTGATTTGTATTAGCTGTTTACACATTTTATACATGTAGAAATCAGATATGAATTTCTTGGCATTCATGCATACATCTTGAGCCGGATTGATCGATTAATGACCCGAGATTAGAGCCACGTTGTGACTGGCCAACTGTCGTGTTGTGCCGGAAAAAGTCCAACGCTATCATCGGAGTGGTGACTATCGGATTCGAGTGTCTACTACCGAGATGTGATGGGCTGACGGGCCCGGAAGATCACGGACCGATGATTCCATAGGTTGACTTACTGTGTTGGGTAGAGGCTCGACTTATTTGATCTGCCAGTGGACTTACTGGTCTTGATACCCGATTTACTTGATAGCCTCATGCATCTCATGACTTTATATACTGCATGTTTATGAGTTGCTGTTTGTTTTGATAGCTCATTCGTACTGAGCCTTGACCTCGTATTTTGTTTTCCTGCTGTTGTGTCTTGGGTCTGTGTTGCCCATTTGCAGGATCTTCAGGTAACCAAGCTGGACAGAGTGGAGGTTCAGCTGGTCGATCCCCGTTTCCTTGAGTCCCAGTCTATTTATATATGTATCGAACCCGGGGGATGCCCCGTGTCCTATGTATGTTGGGGATTTGTATTTGAATTGTTTATTGCTGTTACCTGGGTTGTATGAGTTTTAGTCAACTCATATTTTAATTATGAATATTTTGAATGTATGATTATAAGTTCAGGCCTATTTATTTCGAAAAATTTTAAGCCCGTTTTTACGTTTCCGTGATTATGTGTTTAATTATGCTATTAATTTGAGTAATTAGCACGGGGCCTGACATTTTTGGTATCAGAGCTTAAACTGGGATAAGCTCGATTTCTTTCGATCACACTCGAGTCTAGGCATAGAGTTTTGATTTGCTTTTTGATTGACTCTGTGACTTATGTGATGAGTATCTGCCTTGATGTATATCTGCTTGAGATCTTACCTCTAGATTTGTTTAGATGCCGCAGAGGAGAGGTAGATCTAGGTGTTCTGAGGGGTCTAGGGCTCCAGACAGTGACGAGGATGTTCATCAGGTAGATGATGTGAGCCGATGGATAGGCGGGATGGAACTAGTCTTAGCTCGATTTCAGCGTACGAACCCTCCGATTTTTGCGGCTACCGAGGGCGGTGCGAAGGCTGAGGCTTGGTTGGTTCAGATGGAGGAGCTGTTTGATACTTTGGAGTACACTCCGGAAAAGAGACTGAATTTGGCTGTGCTGCAATTGAGAGATGATGCGCAGCGCTGGTGGAGGGGTAATTCTCGTATCCTTCGAGATAGTGGGGCAGCGATTACTTGGGAGAGCTTCTGCGAGGCGTTACGGCAGGAGTATACCCCTGAGTCCTACTACAGCAGCCGAGAACGTGAGTTTGATAACTTGAAGCAAGGGACGATGAGCGTGGCTGAGTACGCTAGGCGTTTTTCTGCGCTTTTGGTGTACATGCCGCATGTAGCGAACCAAGAGAGGACAAAGAGGAACAAGTTTTTGAAGGGTCTGAGACCTGATCTTTACTGGATGGTGTTTTGCCCTGGATTTCAGCCTAGTGGACCGTCTAGGTTTTGAGGACCTCAGAGACCTCAGTTCCAGATTCCCCAGCAGGCTTAGGCGCACGCTTTGACTAGATAGCAGGCTGAGGAGACGCCTGGCATGGTGATTGGAGGTACATGCTTTATTTTCGATTTTCCTGCGAGAGTTTTATTTGACACTGGTGCATCACACTCTTTCATTTCTGAGTTGTTTGTAATTGAGCATGGGTTGAGTTCTTCCCCATTGTGTGATGTTGTTTCCGTGTCTACCCCTGCTGGTGTGAGTCTGTGGTCTCGTGAAGTTGTGTTAGATTGTGTGCTTCGATTTGATGAGCATGTTTTGGTTTCCAATCTGATTGTTTTGGGAATCAGAGATTTTGACTGTATCTTGGGAATGGATGTGTTATCTAGCTATAAGGCTACCGCCGATTGTTTTCATGGTGTAGTGAGATTTTGCCCTGACTCGGGTGAGAAGTGGGATTTCTACGGTGCTGATTCGCGCTTGAAGATTCCACTAGTTTCTGCCATAGAGATGTTTAGCCTGCTATCGCTAGGTAATGCGGGATTCATGATCTACGCGCTTGATAGTTCCGAAGATCTCTTGGAGAAAGGCTTCATCAGACCGAGTATGTCGCCTTGGGGAGCTCCGATTCTTTTTGTGAAGAAGAAGGATGGATCTATGACGATGTGTGTGGATTTCCGACAGTTGAATAAAGCGACGTTGAAAAACAAGTATCCTTTGCCGAGGACTGAGGACTTGTTCGATCAGTTGCAGGGATCGGTCATTTACTCGAAGATTGATTTGCGCTCTGGTTATCACCAGTTGCAGATTAGAGACGCTGACGTTGCGAAGACAGCTTTTCGGACTCGATATGGGCATTATGAGTTTCTTGTCATGCCGTTTGGGTTGACAAATGCCCCAGCTGTGTTCATGTACTTGATGAATCGCGTCTTCAGCGAGTATATCGATCGGTTTGTGATTGCCTTCATAGATGACATCCTTGTGTATTCGAAGAGCATGAGAGAGCATAAGGAGCATCTCAGATTGGTGTTGCAAGGTTGAGAGACTCGCAGCTTTACGCCAAGTTCAGCAAGTGTGAATTTTGGCTTGATCGGATTATCTTTTTGGGTCATGTGATTTCGGCGCAAGGGATTTCGGTGGATCCGAATATGGTCGAAGCAGTTTTAAACTGGTGTGGCATTCCTCGTACTTTATGTTGATGACATTCTACTCATTGGGAATGATGTAGGAATGCTGCAATCAACTAAAGTATGGTTGTCTAGTAGATTTTCGATGAAGTACATGGGTGAAGCATCCTATATTCTTGGAATACAGATCTATCGGGATAGATATAAACGGATGCTCGGACTCACCCAAGCCACCTACATCGATACCATACTTAAGAGGTTCTCTATGGAAGAGTCCAAGAGAGGACACCTACATATGTGCCACGGGGTCACTCTATCTAAGTCTATGTGTCCGAAGACTGATGAGGAGATAGAGAGTATGACACGTGTGCCATATGCCTCGGCAATAGGAAGTATTATGTATGGCATGATCTCGACTAGACCGGATGTCGCATATGCTCTGAGTATCACGAGCCGCTACCAGGCCAACCCAGGCCAATTACATTGGAAGGCTGTGAAGGATATTCTTAAGTACTTGCGAAGGACTAAGAATATGTTCATGGTCTATGGGGGTGGTGAACTGAAACTGGAAGGCTACACTGATTCTAGCTTCCAGTGTGACATGGATGATTCGAAGTCTACCTCTGGATTTGTATTCATGCTCAATGGTGGTGCTGTCTCTTGGAAGAGTTCCAAGCAAGACACCATCGCGGATTCAACCACTGAGGCTGAGTACATCACAGCATCAGCTGCTGCTAAGGAGGCGGTTTGGATAAGGAATTTCGTCCAAGAGTTGGGCGTCATTCCTAATGGATTTGGTCCAGTCCCGGTGTACTGCGACAACACGGGTGCCGTTGCGCAAGCAAAGGAGCCTAGGTCTCACCAAAGATCCAAACATATACTGAGGAAATACCACATAATCCGGTATATTGTGGCTAGAGGTGACATAGCAGTTGAGAGAGTCGCCTCTGCGGACAACGATGCTGATCCACTTACGAAGCCCTTTCCAGGACCCTTGTTTGAAAAACATCGCGAAACAATGGGACTACGTCTGATGAGTAGTTAGCTTTAGGGCAAGTGGGAGATTGTTAGAGTAGATGCCCAACTAGCCAACTTGTGGCGTGTGGGTTTATAGACTCTTGTATTAAACAATCTTTATATATGATATTCGCATTTATTTATGGCATTCTTTACTTTCATTGTGTTGTATGATGATTAACAATTGCGTTGAGTAAAGACCTAGAATGCACTATAGTGTATATTAGATGTGATAGTAGGTATGACGGCTATCATGAAACACATATAATAGTCACTGTGTATTCTAAATTAGTTCCTAGTCGATTGGGCCGTCAAAATGAGGATAAGGCCGCCCGAGCTTGAGACTAGTATCTGCGATGCGAAGTACCATGTTTCATTGGTAGGGAACATTGTGATGTTCTGAGCATGCAGATAGATAGTGACCTGGTGATCTATCGAACTACCCTCGTTCGGACTTTCCATGTGGTTACCATTTGTCGAGTGGATAAGTCCGAGGTCTTGGTTGTACTGATCACTGTGTATTCTAAATTAGTTCCTAGTCGATTGGGCCGTCAAAATGAGGATAAGGCCGCCCGAGCTTGAGACTAGTATCTGCGATGCGAAGTACCATGTTTCATTGGTAGGGAACATTGTGATGTTCTGAGCATGCAGATAGATAGTGACCTGGTGATCTATCGAACTACCCTCGTTCGGACTTTCCATGTGGTTACCATTTGTCGAGTGGATAAGTCCGAGGTCTTGGTTGTACTGATTAGTCCTCACGACTCGAAACGTCATTGAGACTCTACATGATAGGCGTCTCACTTTGACTCGTTTTCCGACTCACTTGGGGTCATTAGGCGGCATGATTGGGTGAGACCCCGATGCATGTAGGAGTCGATGCATCGTTGTCGAGGATTCACCGCTCGCAGACATGCGTGGATATCCTATGCTATCTGAGGGGATAATAGTGTATAAATCTCTGGCCAGAGTACTAGAAGTGTTTTAGGTAAATGTGTTTACCTAGTTACACTCGTGATGTCACTATTCGATCTCCAAGATGTATGCATAGCTATCGGATCTATAGCGACTCTCGATTTACCAATGGTCGTTGATCTGATCGTGATATATGGATTGAAAGGACCGTACTGTACGCTAACCACGACCAACTGGTTCTTGCAGGCACTATCAGTGATACCTAGGGGATCATGGGGCGATGTTTCTAGACGCTCTTACCATGATCCGATGGGCAAGTCCGGAATTGTGATTCCGGAGCCACAATGGTTGTGGGCCCACGGCTAGCTATATCCCTGAACCATTGAGGGTCACACAAGTACTGGATTCGAGATTTCCGCACGGATACTGAGCTCAATGTGTTGAGCATGAGAAGAGGATTTTGGGGAGTGCGACTTCCTAAAAGTCAACAGGGGTCAAATCATGATTTCCCGCTGTTGAGGGGCAAAACGGTCATTTTGCACTGGGGTTCTGAAAAATGGTTTTTCAGATCATAGTATTCAGTTTTGGAAACTGAGTCGATCGGTCCGATCTGATCGGCGATCGGAGTCATGATGAAGTCACAGTGATGGGGATGAACCGAATGTTCATCCGTTGGACCCGGGCCCGTTGGACCGGTCCAAGTCCATCATTAAGTCTACTTAATGTAGAATTAGACTTAATCATATTATACTTGACACAAAAACCCTAACCCTAGCATCAAAAGCGCCGCCCCCTCTACTCTCTCAAAAGCCGCCACCGCCGTCGCCGCCTTGCTTCGCCGGAATTTGTTCCGGCCAACTTGACGAGGAGAATCCATCCGCGCTGATCTCGTCAGGCCTTCTAGTGCAGGCTGACGAAGGAGTCTCTCTTCCGGTCTTGGACCTGATTGACGTAATCTACCGCCGCCTACCGTGAAGTGCCGGTTTCCTCGCGAAACTGGTCGGAGCCAGGCACGAGTTTCCAGCAAGGTAATCAACTAAAACACCCTATGAATGGTTCATAGCTTGCATGTTTTTGAATTGTATTGATCATCTCCCGGCCCATTTTTTGTTCTTCCGCTGCCTCGCCGGGAGGCGTGATCCGGATCCGCCACGGTTCCCCAACAGTGGTATCAGAGACAAGGCTTGGATCTGATCAATACAATTGTTGCCTGAATTGTATCTAATCTTGAAATTTCAGATTGAATCAAATAAAATTTTTGAAAGAAAAGGCCACGGCGCCGCGCCACACGCGCTTGTCCGCAAGCGGCCGCACGCTAGACGCGCAATGGCCGGCCGAAGCTGCTGTGTTTCGTGCAAATCGTTGCGCGATGTTGCGCCACTGGTCGTGCGCTGCTGGTCGCGCACGAGATGCACGATGGTCGCGCATCACGGCCGCGCTGGTCGCGCGATGTTGCGCCGCTCGTAGCACCGCTTCGCTCGTGGCTGCGCGCAATGGCCGGACGTTGGGACGCCGCTGGTTGCGCACATGGTGGCCTGCTGGTTGCCACGAACTTGCGCACTGGTTGCGCATGGTCCTCGCCACTGGGCGCGCATCGTTGCACGCGACCGTGCGTCGCGCTTGGCACGACGTTGTGCGGCTGCCGCCGCGCGATTTTTCCTGGTGGCGGCCGGCGGCGGCGGCCATCGTCCGGATGTGCTCCGGCGATGTCGTGACGGCTGATTTCTTCTAGGGTTTATTTTGGGCCTGTCTCGGGCAGCCCGTGAAGTTATCGGGCCGATATTCGATATCGGGACCGTTTTGGTCGATTTTGAAATTTTGAGATTTTTGGGCCTAGAATTGTTTTAAGACCAATTTGATACAATTAAAAATGCAAAATACGATTTTAATTTGAAATATGATTTTATAAATTAAATATGATTTTGTTGATTAAAATTTGATTTTATCGACAAAATACGATTTTATTTATAAAATGCGATTTCGTAATTAAAATATGATTTTGTGGATAAATAATTTGATTATTTAAATTATGCATGTTAATTAGATTATCTGCATGATTGGGATGATCGAGAGCCGTGCCAATTTGTTAGGTGTATGCGATAGGTTTTTGTGATTCAGTTGTATTATTGATTATCATTTTAAAGTGGGCCTGTTTGTGGCCCGTTCCAACCCCTTGATAAATGTATCCCTTATATGTCATGGTAAATTTAAATGTAAAATTACTAGATTTAGTGGGAGGACATCCGAAGACGGTGGACAATGACGATCAAGGATATTGAAGACCGAAGATCTGTAAAACCGGAAGCATTGTAATAGGATTGCATTGCATATTGCATTACCCCTAGGATTGGACCCAGGTCCGTGGCTGGCAACCACGGACCGCATAGCTCTCGCGATCGATCATTCCAATATTTATATATGTGATATATAGTTAGTTGAATCCGCATGTTGCATGTTTTAAATTTGATTTAAAATATCTGCATGAGACCAAAGTTTTCAAAAATAAAATCCCTCGTTTTAAATATGATTTAAAACTAATATCAAGATAAATGTTTATTCGATAAACTAAAGGGAATTTAAATTTGTTTAAATTATCCCTACCTTCCATCAACAATGGGTGTACGTCGATGCTACCCGTATACGTGGCCCGACTCATATTATTGAGGGTGTCATGTATGCCGGAAAGCTGTCCACGCCATTGACAATTGTTGTAAGTTCGGTTGGAACTCCCTTTAACGTTGGCTCATATTATTGGGGACGTTATGGGGACCGTCCTTCACGACTCAACATTGATGGGTCATCTTGACACGTGATAGTAAACGGCGTCATATTATTGGGCCCTTACTAGACGTGAGGTGAATACATGGAGGTTGCACCGGTTGCAATCGGAAAC
>KQ987268.1:0-15178 GCA_001598015.1 Dorcoceras hygrometricum
TCAGTCATATATATATATATATTATGACTGATACTGTGGGCACTGGGCAACTGGTGACGTGACAACACCAGGAAGTGTCACGTCACTCAGGTGCTTATAGTATCAATATATATTATTATATATATATAATAATGCCTTTTTATCCTTGGGATTTCCATATATTGTTTAAGTTGTATGGTTTGTATCCGTTTTCGTGTTTTTCTCAACTTATTACAGTTGTAATTCAATAAACAATATAACAAATTTGTCAATTAAAGCAAGAGGAACTTATGTGTAATTTGACTTCTTTTTATATGCTTTCGTTAGCTCTATTATCATTAGTGGCCACGTCAAATTTAACCTATATAGTAGTACTATGATGCGTGCATATATTACTAAAAGGAAAAAAACAGTAATAAATATTTGTATATATTGAGAAAACGTACCTATTATTTTTGAAAACATGCAATCAAAAGGGACAAGTGTTGAATAAATTAAAAGTCTTACATTTTGAAGGAGCCATTTAAGGGAAAAATTAATAAATCTCGATATTAATACTTAATGTAATTATTTTATGTGATAAAGAAAATTACATGTGGACATTTTTGAAAACAAATAGTATTAGACCATAGTACTAAAGAAACTCAATTTAATTATATAGCAACGGAGAGCAATTTTATATATTTGTTGTAACATTTATTGCATATGGTCAATTATTGGCCGCGGACCGATCTGTTTTTTTGAAAAATAGAAGGATGTAGTCCTATGGAGTGCAGACATATGATTTTATCTGTAGTTAATTAACATAGTCCTCACATAAGACAGTATATATAACAAAAAATTGAGGACACTATATTATTAAATGACTAAATTTCCCATATTTATTATTATTGTGATTATTATTTCCAATCTTATGATATTCATTATTTTATTGATTCGAGTTCACAAGTGGCTCAACTCATCTTGCGATTTAATGGTCATGCTAATTGTTTTTCTTTTCAAGCTGTTTATTGCCAATTGTTTTTTTTTCCCCACTAATATTGTATTAACCATTATACACGTGAGAAAATTATTAATCGTTAAATCTTTATTTTGATCAAGTTGGGAAGCAAAGATCACAATCATTTATTGTGATAGAATTAATTGACAAAATAAAAATATCTGTATTGTAATATATTTATGAGTAGATAACCCGATTCTACCTAGAGGCATTATTATTCTATGGAGTCAGTTAGAAAAAAAATTAAAATTTGGTGGATTTCGAAAAATAAGTAACTAATTAAAGGAATTCGAAAATTTATAGTTGGGGTGGATTAATTTGCCCAACCAATTGAAAGCTACAGCCTAATCCACAACCATTTATGTTAAGTATAAAGTCTTATCATCGTTAAGTATCAAATCTTTGAAGTATCGATAATAAAAGTTTCAGTATGGACCAATCAAATTAGATCAAGATTAAGCCTAATATCATTTAAGCTCATATTGAAATAGAGCTTAGTTTAGTGTGGACAACTCAACATATCAAACATATCAGAATAAAACGTGTATTGCAACATATCATATTAAAACAGTTTAGTCAACAAGTTTCAAGAGCATATCAGCTAGGGTGCACGAGAGCAGTGAGAGCTCATATTAGAGCAGATTATCAGCTCAGATCAGGCTAGATAATTAGATCTGATCTGATAAGTTAGAGCATATCAGATCATATCATAGCTAATTTCTAGGTATTGACTTAAGCGATACATTTGTAGTCGTTGAACGATGCAGGCTATAATCAGAACAAGACAAGAGTTATAGAAGTACGAGAATTGTTTTTTCGAGCAAAAAGAATAAACATTTAATGCATTAGTAGAGAGATTGTATGGGGCACTAAATGCATATTTATTACCTGAAGGCAACGCACGAGAATTCATCGACCGATTCTAATGATCACATTTATTACCGTTGAAATCCAAAAGATATAAATAGCACATGCAAAGATAAGAGAAAAACTTCGATTTTTCACAATCTCGCTACTTGAACAAACTTATGATCTTAAACATTCAGACTATTCCGTCAAACACTCTGTACTTTGTTTGTATACCTTCTAGTGTTGTATTCAGCTTTGCTGAATTGGATTATGACTCATAAATTCATCGTATATCTTTTAGCTTTAGAAACAAAATATTTGTAAGATGATACAACTTATTCTATTATCAATAAGTATATTAGAGTTTAGATTAGACGAGAGCCAAGTGTTCGATTTTGGTTATATTACATAATCAACTCAAACTTATCTAGTGGATAACCTTTCAGTTGGGAAGAAATGAGACGTAGAAAACTGTTTCGAACATCCAAAAACAAATCACGTTCTTATCTATTTACAATTACGCATTATTTGTTCACTGATTAATCGAGTTTCTCCCACACAACTTTTTGTTGCTCGAAAAATCAGATTAGACTGAGATTTAGACTCGGCTGATCTATTAACACAGTTTTAAAATCAAGAATATTCGAAAGTATTTATTCACCCCCTCTAAACTCTTCGATCATATAATCTGATGAATATATATAGGTTGTATACATAAAATTACGAGCATCCTACATATCAAATAAAAAAATATTGCACCTGAAAAGAGTTTATAATTTTAATTGAATTACAATGAAAATTTGTTTTCCTAATTAATTCATGTACCATAACATATATCAAAGTATAGCTTCTCATACATTACCCTTCAATATAGTAATTAACCAAACGAATGCCACCAAATAATGCAAAAATTTGGTTGGAATTATGATTCGGCGCACTTAGGTTTAGGAATGGTCGTTTCTCTACGTTAATTTGTAAATAACTACTGTAATTTTGAGATTATGGAAATCGAAATAAATTAAAATATCTGAGTCTAAAATCTCATTGTTTTTACCCATATAATAACGATAGCTTATATCTTATAATTTTTCCGATGATCTTCGATTGTGGTTATCTCTAGGCTGTCTCGATATTTTATCACAAAATTCTATCTATATGTCTCTTATACTAATTGTTATGCAAGTGAAATCATATATCTCCATAATGATATTATCTACTTAATTTGGACCTAAACCTTTAAGAATTTTTTTATTAACTTTTCTTAATAACTCGTAACAACTGAGATATCTTCCATCGAATTAACTAATGAGTTTCGCCTTGATCATTTAGACTTTGGTTTCATGCCTAACAAATATATTTATTGACTCTTTTTCACGTAGCTTTAATAGGCATAATAGTTGAGATCCCGATTGATCTTATTAAAATATCCTAATTTTACAGTTCTTTTCTTCTTTTTTTGTTATTTTTATTTGAATTTTTTGGAGTTCGTTTTTATTCAATTGTATGAATATAGGACTAATTTTTATTTTTTGGAATAGGATTGATTTCTGTCTTCTCTCTTTATCAATTGGCCGCTGAAGAGTCATGCGTCTCGTTTTAATAATATATGTTGGTCAACGACTTTTTGGTTGGTAAATTCGATAGTAGTTCACAATCCTCCCTGATTGTTTTTTATATGAACATTTTTATATTTAACTGGCATCTATACGACTTTTTCTTTGTGATTCGATTATTACTTAATTGTGAGATCATGTTGGCAGTTCCATACAAGTTATAGGTTGCCGTAACAGTATAACTTTAATATAAAATATTTCAAGTTTCATGTTTTAATTTCATAGAAATTATTAGTATTCCCAACAACGATCTTTCATTTACAAAACCACTCGATAAGAACAACACTTTAGTTTGACAAAGATATCGATGTAATCGAATTTTTATCAATCGAAGAGCTACCACCAGGTCGGGTCGTCTGGAGATTTTACCTCGACATATGCTAAGACTGATGAGCGTGAAGTAGGATAGGTCGGGTGACTGAAATCCCATAAACAAGTTAGAGGACGTCGAAAGTGTTTCCGGTGTTTAAGTTAGATCGGATGGTCGTGAGAAAAGAGAGCAATAGAATATTTAGGGATAAAAGCTTATGAATGTGTGAGTAAGTGTCAAATGGGGCATACCTAAGCTTTTATAGAGGGGCTAGGTTGTTAATGTGATTTACCCCGCTTGTGATGCGGCTGTACGGCATTTGCACTCAATCTCGAGATTTAAGGGCTCATATACCATGTCGGAGTTAACCACTTCTCAGGACGTGATTGTCGTCACGACATCTCGATATAAGATCACTTTGTCGTGCACTTATAGTCCATCTTATGAGGCATAATTACCGCACCAGGACCCAGACGATATAAGTTAGCTCGAGGACATTAAAGCTGCTCGGGTATTCAGAAGCCTACTCGAGAAGGGGACATTTTGGAACATGTTTGGGCCTCGAGCGTCCTCGTGTGATCTGTTCGAGATCGGGTTTAAAACAATGTTCGTGATCCGAGGATTTTGGCACCCGTTCGAGTCCAGAGACGAACTATGTAAGGATATCAATACCAAGGAGTCCGTCATTTGAAAAATTGTAGTCATTTGTTGTTGAACTATCAATCTGAATGTAATTGTAGAATTTCACCATGTAACAACTAACACATTCAACTCCACTAATAAGTAATAAGGTCAAAGAGGTGGACAAACCATAATTGCTCTCTGACTTAAAAAAGGATAAAATTTATGATACCTCTTTCCATAAGCCATTGAGATATACTAAAACTTCCCTCAACATTAACTTTGTTTAAATCTTTCGGTCCAAATAAGATGAGTAATCTATTATGCTATATAAGACAATTAATTATTTTTGAATTACACTTTAAAAGATTTAAATATATTATTTTTTACGTTGTTTATATACTCAGCACATATAATTACCAACACCTAAAAATTTATCGGACGACTATATCACACATAATTTATTAAATGCGGTTTAGTTAATCAACATAGTTTGAAAACAACTATGTTAGTCAAAGCTTTTACCTCACATTGAACTTCCACTGTATATCTAATCCTTTTTATTAATTCATTTTTTTCCTAACAAAAATTTTAGTCTAGATAAGTCGTTGGGAGATTTTTAGACCTGTGCACACTTTTCCTAGAAGCAAGTATTGCGGCGGTGTAGGTGGTGAAAAAGCACCAATGCCCCCCTAACACATAAGAATAAAAAAATTAGAGTGGAAAAATATAATAATAAAATAATGGTATTTTTAAATAAAAAGTTAGTTGAGTTTTCTATATTTTCCCATTGAAAATTTCAAGCCTCCACGCGTGATCACTTGGAAGCACAGAGCTTATAAATAGTGCCACACATTTGGGCAAAGCTAAGCATAACCAAATCCATCATCCATTTTCTTCTTCCAAATTCTTCTGTTTTCATATTTTTATTCTCTCTCTTTTTCCTTAAAACAATGAAAGACAAGTTTACAGGCACCATTCTGCAAAGCCATGCTCTTTCCAAGGTTCAGTTTCTATATACTTATAAGTGATCTTTTCTACTTAAAATACATGTATATGATGTCACTAAGATATAATATTCATTTACTCAAAATTCAATGCAGTATATTTTGGAAACGACAGCTTACCCCAGGGAGCATGAGCTACTAAAAGAAATAAGGATGGCTACTGTCGACAAATATAATTCCATGTAAGATTACATGTGATATATTTTTTCGAATTATTTAGTAATAACTACTTAATTACGTGAATTATAACTTCATCAATTCCCAGGAGCATGATGAATGTACCTGCCGACGAGGGTTTGTTTCTGTCGATGTTGTTGAAGCTTGTGAATGCAAAGAAAACCATCGAACTCGGAGTTTTCACCGGCTACTCACTTCTGTCGACTGCTTTAGCCCTTCCCGACGATGGAAAAGTCATTATTGGATAAATGATATATAGTTTTGTTTAGTTATGAAACGTGAAAGAAAATTTATCGATATATTTTTTAAAACTTTTGTTCTAGATTGTGGCAATTGATCCAGATAGGGAGGCATTTGAGACCGGATTGCCATTCATTCGGAAGGCAAATGTGGAGCACAAGATCAAGTACATTCAGGCTGATGCCAATATCGTTCTCAAGGAATACGTCGCCAGTGTACGTAATTGATCAGTTTTTTTGAAGATTTTAAAGAATTTACAGACACATTACACTTATGTTCTTTCCTTAAACATATTAAGTAGACATGTTACTAAAATTTGCAGGGTGAAAGTGGGACATTTGATTTTGCTTTTGTTGATGCCGACAAAGATAATTATATAAACTATCATGAAAAACTACTCGAGTTGGTCAAAGTGGGAGGAATTATTGCCTACGACAACACGCTGTGGGGTGGAAGCGTAGCGATCTCCGAGGAAGATGAAATGGAGAATTATTTAAGAGTTTGGAGACAAGCAGTCATAGATTTCAACAATTTCTTGGCCAAGGATTCTCGTATAGAACTGGCGCTTCTTTCCGTCGGAGATGGGCTCACCCTTTGTAAGCGTCTCAAATAGAGGAAAAAATAAAATTTAAAATCTCAAGTTCCTATTATATATTATTTTTATTTATATATTACACAATATGTTATTTCTGTGTAATGCTTATTTTACGCTGTATTTTCATTTCATTTTGTGATCGTTGTTGAATTTACGATAATTGTATAATTCAATCGATATCAATAAATCATTGACGTGCTAATGATATCAATACATAATTATACCCTTAAAATGCAACGAGAATTTGAAGTTATTGATCGATTTATTTCTGTTGTAGTATGGGATAAGGGACCTCTGATCTATACAGGGGGTTAGCCCATTAATGAGTTAACTTTTTTTTAAAAAAAGATATTTCATTTACCATTAATATTAAATGTAGCAATTGCAAAACTAAACGTAATATTAGATGTAAAGAAACTGAATTAAATGTCATAATTATGATGAAGTTTGGGAACGCACATGACAATTAATAAACATAGAATTCAATAAGACGGTTCTCTTAATTTAAAAGATGTATTGGGTTTATTATGAAGTAATTGATTAAATAATTCAATTCCAACTGTTTGACGTTTTTTTTAATATGGAGTCAGTAGCAAATTTAAAATCTTGGCTCGTTCCACACATATATACACATACATAAATATATATTGAGTATTAATTTTGATACTGTGAGCACCTACCATGGGCACCTGGTGATGTGGCAGCACCAGGAAGTGTCACGTCACCAGATGCCCACATAGATGCCCATGATATATTTCTCTCTCTCTCTGTGATATATTTCAACAAAGATCCCTGTGATATTATCATGTATGTTAATAGAATGACTGAAATATTTTAATATTACCACTTTATGCGCATTTATATGTTATAGTCCAACATGATCCCTGCGATAGCGATATGATCATGTTTGATAAATTGATGACTAGCGTATAACTAATAAAATGCCCTGTGCGCATATGAAATACGTGCATTTAAACTAATGGACAAGGTTATGATTATATGTAAAAAGAATTATTCTCTCCATATTTATAGTCCAGAGAGAAAATTATTATAACAACCTGAAGATTTCGAAATAAAATGAAGTCGACTAATTTGATAATCAAATAAATTATTACAGGCACATTAGAAAACTAGTAACCACATTTATCACCAAAGAAGTTGAAAGATATAATTAAAATGGGATGGTTTTGAGAGTCAAGTTATTATTAGGAATAATCAAACCCTGTGACCATTTGGTCCTGCTTTCTCCTAATTCAACAGATTGGAAACCTCCTAGGCCATGGGACACAAAGGAATAAATGCCCTTTTTTGTCTTGAGGTGGGCCAATTACATTAACTATAAAAATTCGAATGACTATATTTCTCAGATCGAATGTTCAACTTCCTTTGAGTTATGTCTTCGTCGAATGCCGCTCATTGTGCCGATGTTTTGAAAGTCATTTTGGTTCAATTATTAACCCTCTATTAGTTTTAGTTCTTGAAGTATTCTTTTCACAAAAGCCAGCACATTATTTCTTAGGTTTAGCTCATTAAATTTATCTTTTTAAAATAATATTATATTTGAAAGTAGAATCTGATTAAATGGGGTTTTTTAACCGTTTATTGTGAAAGTTTTTTTCCTATTAAATATCGTGAAAATGGAGCTGATTTATTGAAATAATGTATCACGTCGTGGACGGCGTGATTAATTTATTTTTTATATAGAAGCAAGTCACGTCATCTCAAATGGCGTGACTTGTCAATCATTTTTCAGTAATACTTTTCTCTTCCATTTCCAATCACCTGAAATCGTTTTTTTCACAAATTTGCTCAACGATTTTCATACAACCCTGCTGAAAGGCGTGATTACCTCGGATTTTGTGTTTCGTCGGTTCTTCATAACCTTTCAAATTAATAATAATATTAATATAATACTAATAATAATAATAATAACAATCATAACAATATTAACAACATTAATAATAACGATAATTGTTTAACATAAACAATATTAATCGTATGTACCTTACCTGTACAATAAGAGTTGTACGTACCTGAATTGCAGTTCAAAATTTTCTTTTACACAACCTTATTAGAAGTTTCGCACAAAATTATCTACATAATACGAAACATAATATTAGTAGTTAGTATATATAAAATTAAGCGTTAATATAACAAACAATAAAAATATTATATATACCTTCTTTTCACGGGATAAGAGTCTTCTAATATATCACGAAATTATGACTATAAAGTCGAGATATATGAAAATTGTAGAGAAATATTTGTAGAGAAATATAGTAGAGAATTCGAATGACGCAATTGAAACGGAGGAACACACTTCAATTTATAGGTGGACGATGGAAGAAGCGGACGAACACCAAAACCGAGGAAGTCACGCCCTGGTGATCAATTTTCTGACAATTGGGCGTGACTTGCTTTTTAAATATATATATATACATATATGCAAGTCACGCCGATTGGGGCGACGTGACTTGCTTTTTTTAAGAAAAAGAAAAGAAAAAAATATTTAATCACGCACTCCGCGAGGGCGTGATACATTACTTTGCTAACCCAACCTATTTCGTCGTATTTAAAAAAAATTACCCATAAACAGTTAAAAAAATCCCGGTTAAAATGCTAAAATTGGATACAAAATGTGAGACAATCGGTTGCAAATTAGTAGATGCGTGAATTGGAGGATATGTGACAAAACTTGATTAAAATAGCTTATAAACTCCGTATTTTATAAGTTGTGTTTTTAACCTTATAAGCTGTATGATCTAATTTTAAATTTAACAGCTCAGTTTGGGAATCAACGAGGAGATCAACATTTTTAATTTAGTTTTCTACTGATAACTAGAATATTCTTGATTATGTTGTTAATTTGCAGGATCTTGATTATCCAATATCACGAAAGTCCTTTTAAAATGATTTACAGATGCTCATTTAAAAATACACTTACAACTCACTCATAAAAATTTAAATTATATCATGAATCTTAATTTAACTGGACGAATCCTTTTTTTATTCCAACACTCATGTGTAAGAATTTCAACGCTCTGCATACATATTCCAAGAAGCAACTCGTAAGGCGGTATGGGTGGTGGAAGAAAGCACAGATCTCCCCTAACCCACTATACCAATAATTTTTTTTTTTTTTTTAACGTTAAAACGAGCTAATTTTTTTTAAAAAAAAAGAAAACAAGTCACGCCCTCTACAGGACGTGACTCGTAAAAAAATTGTGTCACGTCCTGCCGAAGGACGTGACATATTTTTAAATACGCCCTGTTGAAAGGTATGATTACCTCGAATTTTGTGTTTCGTCGGTTCTTCATTCCTTCGCCTATAAATTACAAGCGTTTACCTTCATTTGCAATCGCCAATCATTCTTCGCATATAAATTACAAGCGTTTTCCTTCATTTGCAATCGCCAATCATTCTTCAGTAATACTTTTCTCTTCCATTTTCAATCACCTGAAATAGTTTTTTTCCACAAATTTGCTCAGCGATTTTCATATATCCCTGCTGAAAGGCGTGAACAATAAGAGTTGTACGTACCTAAATTGCAGTTCAAAATTTTACATTTACGCACCTTAATTAGAAGTTGCGCACAAAAATTATCTACAAAATACGAAACATGATATTAGTATATAATATATATAAATAAAACATTAATATAACAAACAAAAAAATTATATATACCTTCTTTTGACGAGATAAGGATTTTTTAATATATCAAGAAATAATGACTACGAAGTCGAGATATATGAAAATTATAGAGAAATATTTAAAGAAATATTTGTAGAGAAATATGGTAGAGAATTCGAATGAGGCAACCGAAACGGAGGAACACACTTCAATTTATAGCGGACGGACACCAAAACCGAGAAATCACGCTCTGCACCAGGACGTGATCAATTTTCTGACAAGTGGGCATGACTTGCTTTTTTAAATTAAAAATATATATATGCAAATCATGTCGATTGGGACGACGTGACTTGCTTTTTTAAAAAAATATATATATATTCAATCACGCACTCCGTGAGGACGTGATATATTACTTAGCTAAACCAACCTATTTCGTCATATTCTACCAAAAAAAATTACCGTAAACAGTTAAAAAAACCCGATTAAATGCAAAAATTGGGTACAAAATGTGAGAGACAAACAATCGGTTGCAAATTAGTAGATGCGTGAATTGGAGGATATGTGACAAAACTTGATTAAAATAGCTTATAAACTCCGTATTTTATAAGTTGTGTTTTTAACCTTATAAGCTGTATGATCTAATTTTAAATTTAACAGCTCAGTTTGGGAATCAACGAGGAGATCAACATTTTTAATTTAGTTTTCTACTGATAACTAGAATATTCTTGATTATGTTGTTAATTTGCAGGATCTTGATTATCCAATATCACGAAAGTCCTTTTAAAATGATTTACAGATGCTCATTTAAAAATACACTTACAACTCACTCATAAAAATTTAAATTATATCATGAATCTTAATTTAACTGGACGAATCCTTTTTTTATTCCAACACTCATGTGTAAGAATTTCAACGCTCTGCATACATATTCCAAGAAGCAACTCGTAAGGCGGTATGGGTGGTGGAAGAAAGCACAGATCTCCCCTAACCCACTATACCAATAATTTTTTTTTTTTTTTTTACGAAAACGAAAAAATTGATAAATTAAACTATTCATAAATTAATTTGACTTTTTCCAATTGATTTTCTGAATCTTGTCTCGTGGCTAAGTGTAGTCTTTGCCGGTTACTCTCTTATGTCGACTGTTGTATCTCTTCCCATGATGGAAAGTACGTACGTAGTTTTATCAAGTAAAATGGTATATATGCATGTTGTTTATTTTATGAAATAAGATGGAAAACTTTATCAATATATATGTTCTTCAGATTGTAGCAATTGACCCAGATGGGGAGGCATTGAGACCCGATTTCAGTTCATTCAAAGGTAAACGTGGCGCACAAAATGAAGTTCATGCAGGACGATGAAAATGATAATTATTTGAGAGTGTGGAGACAAACAGTCATAGACCACGATGATTAATGGCTAAAGATCATGGTATTAAGTTGGCTCTTGTTTCAGTTGGAGATAGATTCACACTCTGCAAGCATCTTAAAATAGACCAAATATTTTAAATATTTCTTTTACAAAGAGTTATGTATTACGCAATATGTTTATATGGATTCCATTTCTTTATATTATATTGTTATTTGTATTTTCCTCGCAGTTTATGATTCTTCTGTTTATAATAGTTTATGACATAATGTGATACCCACGTCAACAAAAATTGGATAAATGGGTTGAAATCGAGTCATATAACAACTTATGTTAATTTTTTTTATGAATGATGGTTCTGACCATTCCAATACATTTGAAAGATGCATTCAAACAATTTATCATCTAAACTCCATTTATTAGGACACCTTAGATGCCCACTCTGTTTATTTCGAAAATGGAAGACTAAAAATTGAGTACTTGCCTTACTTAGGAACCATAAGTCCATTCTAGAAGTGTGAACATGGAGACAAATAAAATGATGTAACCATGAATTTTCGGTTCCAGAAACGAGATTGTAGAATTGTTAGAACAGAAATCTTCTGTTCGACTTTATTCTTTATTTTCGGTAGGTGAATATATGTGGTCTATTTTGTAGAGAAATATAGCATCGAGAAAAGAATTTTTTTCTCTCAGCTGATTAAGCTCTCAAATGGACTCTACTGAAGTCTAAATCCATCCTTTGACGTACTTAATCCCTTTCCATATATCTATGCTACATATTTTCGTTTTCCAATTTCTATATTCGGTATGATTTTTACTTTTTTATCAATCTATCTTTATTTTATTTACTTGTTTAACTACTTAATTTATTCGTCCTATAACATCTTAATTCAATAGCTACACGTTAGCTCCCATAACTCGTTAAGGAATGAAGTAAGGGCAACCTAGCTATATTAATTTATAATGTTTAGATTTGCAGATATATATCTAGAAACATGCACAGGTCTATATACATTATATGAGGAAATAAAAAGGAAGTGAAAAGAATTTCATAGTCTCAAAATAATAAATGCAGTTACGACTAAGGCATCTCAATATTGACCGGCTTCTACGGTCAATATGGAGACTATTAAATGCGCGTATGAGATAATTTAATGTATAACTTGATAAGATAAACCAAGTTCAACTTGTTAATGCGTATTGGCAAGTAGATCCGAATATTCTTCATAGGTTACAGAAATTTTGTGTGTCACCATATATATATATATATATATATTTATGTAAGTAATGGGCTAACATATATGAATTTACTATTGGCGGGTTCTTAAACTTATGAATACAAAAATTTAATTTTTGATAACATCTTAATCTTAATATAAAACAGTAAAACGTATGAGATTTCAATAAATCTTTCTTGGGCTTACTCTAAGTAGCGCACGTTATTATGTTTAAGCCCAACTCAACTGTTGGTGTATAATCACCTCCGAAAACCCACATATCTGATGAGAAGCTTTTTTATTTTTAATGTGAAAAAAAAATGATCGACAACTAACATCGATCATGTTCGTACTTTCCATACTCATATAACCATCTAAGCATGTTGAAGTGATTCATGCAAATCTATTTTATTTCTTGATTCAATATAAGCTCAACGAGGTGAATATGATCCCCAAAATAATAAGAGATATGAAAAAAGCAGATCCGATTAAACTATTCATAATCCTAAATGGAATGGAACGACGCAGGGGTTCCATATGTAAACATAATATCTGTTTAGATACGCTTGAAAGACCCCCTGAGAATGTATATAACAGACATTTTGAATGATATTGACTAGAATAAAAGTATCATATTTGGGTTCTCGAACACGACGACATAATTAATTTTAAAATCAAGTTATTGTAAAACTCGAGTCAAATTTGAGATAATGCGTAATGCAGAATCTAATAGTTCAGAACACAAATCAAACTTGAGATAATGCAATAATGTTGAATCTAATCACGACACGACTTTAGAGCATATAAAGAAACTGTTATATAATTTATGCACTCTTCTTGAATCACATATTCACATTACATAATTTACATATTAACCAACAAAAAAAAACCAAATGAAAATATGAATATGAAATGGTATCTTTAAAATCATCGTATATCCTTTATCTCTTACCGATTTAGTCAAGTATATGTTTGATTTTCAAGATTCATGACATGAAAAACAAGCTTTTGCTTTGCTGAACAACTTTGGATCCGGAAAAAAAGTTCACGATAAACAGGCCCTAGATCGTGATTCCTTTATTTTTTTGAGCTATGTGAAATGAATACACACCTAGGAATCTCCTAATAAAACAACATGGATTTATGATATTTGTGCGTGAGGACCGAAAATGGCGCCATATGTGTAAAAACAGTGTAGCCAACTTACATGGTTTTGAGATGCATACAAATTAAGTCAAAAACGAATGCATATTTTAATTTGTAAACTATAATCAGAATTTTTCGCTTCATTGGATTTTATTGTACACGAGAACTACATTTAACTATGTGTATTTCATTAAGTGAACATAATGTCAAAATTAGTATAATTGCTTGTATACATCATTAAATACTACCGTACCATGTACATATGTTGTGTGTGTAACGTAATAAAAAAAATATATATTGTATAAGTGTAATTTTATTTTTAAAAAATATACGATTAGTTATACATTCTATAGACTTGGTTAATATGAATAAGACAGTAAAATCTGAAGCTATGAAACATGGGACATGATTATTGTTACAAATGAAAAATAAGGAGGAAAGGATAAGAAAATGAGATTAATTCTGAAATGTCCGTGCATCTAATTTTTCGAAACGAAAATAATATATATATTTGATATGTCGTGTACTTTTCGTGAACGTAGACAGAAACACAATATTGTATTTTAGCATATATGGTATGTTCAAGTAAAAAACATGCTAAAACACGATACCGAGTTTCTGTGAATGTTCACGCGGACTGCCTAAGTGCATAATTCAATTATCTTTTTTAACATTTAATTAATTTTGTTGTCAAAATCTAATATAGGTTTTTTTAGAGATGTACATAACAAATATTCACTTCTGGACACTATCTGAAGATAGTTAATAACGGGTCTCAGAATACTTCTATATCATTTGAATTATATGTTTGATTGGGCAACTTAAAAGATACAACATATTATAACAAGTGTTAATATTTTTAATACAATTCTTTTATAGCTGTATAATTTATTTTTTTTTTTGCAAAATGTAGATAAAAGTATTTTAGTTGTAACTCAAAATCTAACCATATTGTAAAATTAAAGAAACGAAGAAGATATGAACATGTGAAATCCTTAAAATATAGGCAAAATATTGCGGAACTAATTAATTAGTGGCAAAACATATGACGTGGATAAAATGGGATCAAAGCCATTAAAAAAAAAGTTCATTTTGTTGAGAACGGAAATTTTGTATTATGGGGAAATAATCAAATCCCGTTGATTACTCCCGTCTTATGTGGCGTATTCAATAATAAAAATTAAACAGTAATTGCTATAATTAAACCACCCTCAATTGAACGAGGAGAATTAGAGATTCTAAAAAGTGAGGATATTTCTGTCCACATGGAGTAAATAAAATACAAAATCCACCTCTCTAGAGAGAACTTTGAGTGGCACTGGTTTTAGTTTAGTGTGGCTCAGGCTGAAACTACGAGGAGCAAAACGACAATGCGACGCTCTTGGTGACTGAATCTGGTCTTTTGTTCGCATCCGAGTT